>PJEM01021740.1:0-10624 GCA_004023845.1 Helogale parvula | reverse complement strand
AATTAATCTTTGACAAAGCAGGAAAGAGTGTCCAATGGAAAAAAGACAGCCTCTTCAACAGGTGGTGTTGGGAGAACTGGACAGCAACATGTAGAAAAATGAAATTAGACCACTTCCTGACACCATGCACAAAAATAAACTCAAAATGGATAAAGGATCTGAATGTGAGACAGGAAACCATAAAAACCCTTGAGGAAAAGGCAGGAAATAGCCTCCTAGACCTCAATCGCAGCAATTTCTTCCTCGACACATCCCCAGAAGCCAGAGAATCAAGAACAAAAATGAACTATTGGGACCTGATCAAGATAAAAAGCTTCTGCAAGGCAAAGGAAACAATCAAAAAAACTAATAGGCAACCGACAGAATGGGAAAAGATAGTGGCAAATGGCATATCAGATAAAGGGCTAGTATCCAACATATACAAGGAGCTCACTAAACTCCGTACACGAAAAATGAATGATCCAGTGAAGAAATGGGCAGAAGACCTGAATAGACCCTTCTCCAAAGAGGATATCCAGATGGCCAACAGGCACATGAAACGATGCTCAGTGTCACTCATCATCAGGGAAATTCAAATCAAAACCACACTGAGATACCACCTCACACCAGTCAGAGTGGCTAAAATGAACAAATCAAAAGACTATAGATGCTGGTGAGGGTGTGGAGAGACGAACACCCTCCTACACTGTTGGTGGCAATGTAAACTGGTGCAGCCTCTCTGGAAAACAGTGTGGAGGTTCCTCAAGAAACTATCCATAGAACTCCCCTATGACCCAGCAATAGCACTGCTAGGGATTTACCCAAGGGATAAAGAAGTGCTGAGGCATAGGAGCACATGTACCCCAATGTTAATAGCGGCAGTTTCTACAATAGCCAAATCATGGAAAGAACCTAAATGTCCATCAACTGATGAATGGATCAAGAAGATGTGGTGTATATATACAATGGAGTACTATATGGCAATGAGAAAGAATGATATATGGCCATTTGTAGGAAAGTGGATGGACCTTGAGGGTGTCATGCTAAGCGAAATAAGTCAGGCAGAGAAGGATAGATACCATATGTCTGCATTCATAGTTCTAACAGGACATACCTGGCAGGGGACCATGGGGAGAGGAAGGGGGAAAGAGAGCGGGGATGAGTGAGGGACACAGATCAAGGGAGACTACTGAATACTGGAGACGAACCATGGACTGAAGGGGGAGCGGGGGAGAGGAGGTGATGGTCATGGTGGGGGGCACTTGGGGGGAGAAGCACTGGGTGTTATATGGAAACTAATTTGACAATAAACTCTTTAAAAAAAAGTTACATCTGAAGAGAGTTATCTGTGCCTCCTTGACTTCAATGTCTGTTTCCTTCCCCAAATTGGGGTAGTTTTCAGCTATGATTTGGACAAACACATCTTCAGCCCCTTTCTTTCTCTTCTTCTTCTTCTGGAACTCCTATGATACAAATATTGTCCCATTTCATTCAATCTCTTAGTTCTCTATTTTTTCCCTTGTGATACAGAATTATTTTTGTCTCTCTTTTTCTCAGCTTCATCTTTTTTCATAATTTTATATCCTTTTCACCTATTATTCTCCCATTTCCCTTTTCAGTTCTCACTGTCACCACCTATAGTTTATCTTGCACCTCATTTTAAAATTCATCATGACTGTTTTTTAGTTCCTAGATCTCTGCAACAGTAGAGTCTCTGCTGTCTTCTATGTGTTTTTTCGTGCCCAGTGATTAATCTTATGACTACTGTTCTAAATTCTTTGAACAATTCTTTAGTTATATTGTTTATATCTATTTTGATAAATTCTTTAGCTGTCATTTCTACCTGGAATTTCTTTTGGGAATTCTTCTGTTTCATCATTTTGGCTAGTTTTCTGTTCCTTATGTGATTTAAAGTCTTGTTATGTACCTTGCACCTGCGAGCACTACTGTATTAAAGAGGGCTCATTCACTTTCCAGGGCCTTGTCCTTCAGGAGGTGTTTTGTGGAGTGTCACTTGCTCTTGTTGTTGGACTTTGGTTATTTTATCTCCTTACTCGTAGTGATGTTTTGGACCCTTTGCCAGGTGTGCTGTGATTTGTTTGTTGTGTTATCCCTGTATAGGAAAACAAACAAACAACAAATAAACAAATAAGAACAAACAGAAAACAAAAACATTCAAGCACACAAACTAAAACAAAACCAGAAACACCAGCTAAAGGTAAACAACAGGGTGGAGGCAGTGCTGATGGAAGAGCACATACAAAGAGAGAAATTACAGATTTGGGAAAAAATAAAAATTGATCAGACTGGGAAACTATAAAGCTTAATCCAGAGAGAAAGAAAGGAAAATAAAGAGGGAAGTGGGGGAAAAGAAAAGGAAAGAAGAGAAGAGAAAAGAAAAGAAAAGGAAAGAAGAAAAAAGAAAAGAAAATTGACTGGACACAAAGACTATAAGGCCTAATCCAGAGAGAGAGAAAGGAAAGTAAAGAAGGAGGCAGGGAGGGGCGCCTGGGTGGCTCAGTTGGTTAAGCATCCAACTTTGGCTCAGGTCATAATCTCATGGTTTGTGGGTTTGAGCCCCACATTGACCTTGTACTGATAGCTCAGAGCCTGGAGTCTGCTTCAAATTCTGTCTCTCCCTCTCTCTCTGCCTATCCCCCACTCATGGTCTGTTTCTCTCTGTCTCAATAATAAATAAACATAAAAGTTTTTTTTTTTTAAAGAAGGAGGTGGGGAAAATTAACTTGACCAGAGAAACTGTATGGCTTAATCCAGAGAGAAAGAAATGAAAATAAAGAAGGAGGTGTAGAACATATATCAAGAGAATGGATTAAATATGTCTGCTTAAACAAAACAACAACCGGAGTAACAAGAATAGAGGAGGGAAGAGATAAGGAGGAGATAAGAAAGAAAGAATATATCTATATAATAAGAATTGCCCGAGGTTTAAATCAGGCAATGCAATAGCACTGGTCTGGAAAAGGAGCTGTCTAGTTCGTCAGTGTCAATCCTGCTCAGCTACCAGGTGCGAAGGGATGTTGTTTGGTATAGGGGGGTCCTGCCTCCACTGTGGGCCTGATGTCCGTTCCCTGAAGCCCACCTATGGCCCATCAGGTTGTCCCAGTGGGTCCCTTGAAGGGACTCTGTTTTTTTGCCTCCCAGGCTCTTGGAGTTCAAAGTCCTTTGGCCTCAACACTGCTTAGTTTAAGAGACGAGGGAACTTCCAATCCCCCTACTTCTCTACCATATTGACCCCTCCCTCCAGCCCTTCACTTTTTTTTATATAGTTTATTACCAAGCTGGTTTCCATATAACACCCAATGCTCTTCCCCACAAGTGCCCCTCTCTATGACTATCACCCCCCTTCCACTTCCCCCTCTCTCTTCAGCCCTCAGTTTGTTCTCAGCATTCAAAAGTCTCTCAGGATTTGTCTCACTCTCTCTCCCCAACTCTTTCCCCCACCTTTCCCACTCCCACGATCTCCTATTAGGTTTCTCCTGTTAGACCTATGAGTGACAACATATGGTATCTGTCCTTCTCTGCCTGACTTATTTCGCTTAAGCATGACTTTCTCTAGGTCTATTCATTTTTCTGCAAATGGCCAGATTTCATTTTTTCTCATTGCCATGTAGTGGGTATATATATATATATATATATATATATATATATATATATACCACATCTTCTTGATCCATTCGTCAGTTGATGGATCACATTAACAAAAGAAAAGATAAAAACCATATGATCCTGTTGGTAGATGCAGAAAAAAACATTTGACAAAATACAACATCCCTTCTTAATAAAAACCATCGAAAAAGTCGGGATAGAAAGGAACTTACTGAAACATTATTAAAGCAATCTATGAACAGCCCACAGCTAATATTATCCTCAATGGGGAAAGAGAGAGCTTTCCCCCTGAGATTAGGAACATGACAGGGAAGTCCATTCTCACCACTGATGTTTAACATAGTTTTGGAAGTCCTAGCATCAGCAATCAGACAACAAAAGGAAATCAAAGGTATCAGAATTGGCAAAGATGAAGTCAAACTTTCACTTTTCGCAGATGACATGTTACTCTACATGGAAAACCCGATCGACTCCACTGAAGCCTACTAGAACTGATCCATGAATTCAGCAAAGTCGCAGGGTACAAAATCAATGTACAGAAATAGGTTACATTTTTATACACCAAAAATGAAACAACAGAAAGAGAAATCAGGAAACTGATCCCATTCACAATTGCACCAAAAACCATAAAATACCTAGGAATAAACCTAGTCAAAGATGTAAAAGACCTGTATGATGAAACTATAGAAAGCTTAGAAGGAAATTGAAGAAGACACAAAGAAAAACATTCCATGCTCATGGATTAGAAGAATAAACATTGTTAAAATTTCATTATTACCCAAAGCAATTTACACATTCAATGCATTCCCCATCAAAATTGCACTAGCATTCTTCTCAAAGCTAGAGCAAATTATCTTAAAATTCGTATGGGACCACAAAAAACCCCGAATAGCCAAAGTAATATTGAAGAAGAAAACCCAAAACAGGAGGCATTACAATCCCGAACTTTAGCCTTTACTACAAAGCTGTCATCATCAAGACAGTATGGTGTTGGCACAAAAACAGACACATAGACCAATGGAAAAGAATAGAGAGCCCAGAACTGGACCCACAAGTGTATGGTCAATTAATCTTTGACAAAGCAGGAAAGAGTATCCAATGGAAAAAAGACAGCCTTTATAGCAGATGGTGCCTAGAGAGCTGTACAGCAACATGCAGAAGAATGAAACTAGACCACCTTCTTACACCATTCACAAAAATAAACTCAAAATGGCTAAAAGACCTGAATGTGAGACCAGAAACCATCAAAGTTCTAGAGGAGAAAGCAGGTAATAGATTCCTTGACCTCAGTCACAGCAATTTACTAATTGACACATCCCCAAAGGCAAGGGAATCAAGAACAAAAATGAACTATTGTGACCTCATCAAGATAAAAAGCTTCTGCACGGCAAAGGAAACAAACAAACAAACAAAAAAAACTAATAGGCAACCGACAGAATGGGAAAGGATAGTGGCAAATGGCATATCAGGAAAAGGCTAGTATCCAAAATCTACAAGGAACTCACTAAACTCCATACCTGAAAAACGAATAATCCAATGAAGAAATGGGCAGAAGACTTGAACAGACACTTCTCCAAAGAGGACATCCAGGTGGCCAACAGACACAGGAACTGACCCTTCACTGCTGAGGGACTGCAACTTTGACCCACTCAGATCCTCTGGGGGAGGGTTTTGCTGAGCAATGGCTGAGTGCCAGTCTGTCCCCAGGAATTTTCACAAGACCATGCTGCTGACTGCGGATGGGTGACACCCCGCCCAGAAAATGTTTGCGCATACTTGTAGCAGCAGCATTTCAGTGTTTATGGAAAAATCACAACACACATCTAGTATCAGCCTTCCCCATTAATGTCCTTGTTCCAACACCAGCAAATGTGGTTGTTCTCCAGGGTACTCTGGGATCTTTACCTGTGGAGCGGCTACACAGTCTCTACCAAATGTCCTCTCAGCAGGGGAACCACCACTCCCCATGTGCCCCTTGGACCCCTAGAACCTTGCTCTTTGCTCCTGGGGATTCACCCTTCCCACCCAAGCATTGCCAGGTATCCAGCTCTGGAGTTTCAGACACTGCATTCCCCCTTTTTATAGAGTCATTAATGGAATTTAAACCCTCTCCTTTTTCCTTTCTTCCTTTTTTGTTCAGTCCCTGCAGCTGTTTCCACTTTTCCACTTTCTCTCCTGCTGTTTAAGGGGGAGTGCTTTTTTCGTACTTCCCCCCCCCCCCATCTCTGTCCATTCTCTACAAGCAAAAACAGCTCCCTGCCCTCTGTGGCTTCTCTCTCCCCCAGTTCACCTCTCTGTGCTGCATGCCTGCTAAGTTCTGTGGTTCAGTTTGTGCAGATGGTTGTGTTAATCCTCAGATCAGTTTTCTAGGTGTGCAAGATGGTTTAGCGTTGATGTAAAAAAAAAAAAACTTTCATGCTATTCTGCTATCTTGGCTCCTCCTCACAAGTCCTTTATCAGATACAGGATTTACAAATATTTTTTCCTGTGGAGCTTCACAATAAGAGGTCTGAGAAATCAACATACAGAGATATCACTAAGGAGATAAATGGTTGGTCTTGGAGTATTCTCACAGCAGATTATGATGTGTGGTGGCAAATTATCTACCATAGGGATACCTAGATGTCTCTTCTTCTATGGACAAGTTGATACTAAAATATTGGACAGAGCTACGTTCTCAGGAGGGCTTGTATTTGGCAATATTGTGGTGAATGGAATTCTGTCAGATCAGAGAGAACATCAAATTATTAAAGTTGGGTCACATCAAAGCTAGCTAAATAGATAGACTTGTAAATATATAGTTTGTAATAACTGGAGAGCCATCTAGAAATATAAATAGGTATGGATTCTTGTCTAATACTTTATACCAGTATGCATTCCTATTAGAACTTATTCAATAATAAGTGTTTTTTTGTTCATATAAAGCCAGAAAGTACTAAAAGAATTAAAGGAAAAAAGTTTTTAAAGCACCCTTTGAATTAAGAATCCTTGGCTATTATACAAAAAAAGGAGGGAAAAAGGAAATAAGGATATGAGCAAAGAATTATAGAAAAGAAAAAAATGACATTTTCAGCATTTAAGAAGGATGCTCAGCTGGATTTATAATAAGAAAAATTCAAATAAGAAAGTTCAATCACATTGGCAGAGATGTTGGTTTGTTAGCACTATGTTGGCAAAAGCATCGGGGTCAATTCATGATAAGGATCTAACAATTATAAAAATATATGCACAAAATAGGAAAGCCAAAATATATGAAGCAAAGATTGATAGAATTGAAGGGAGAACTAGTTCCATGATAATAATTGAATACTTCAACATACCATCTTTAATAATGGATAAAACATAGAGAAAGAATATGAATACTAATATGAATAGATAATTCAAACAACATTAAAACCAATTAGATCTAATACACATAATGTTGGGAGAACACTCCACCCAACATTAGAATTTGCCTTCTTTTCAAGTGCACCTGGAACATTTCCCAGGATAGGCTATATATTAGGCCACAAAATAAGTCTTAATAAACTTTTTAAAGTTGAAATAATGAGGAGTATCATCCCTAATCTCAAAGGAATGAATTAGAAACAAGAAAACAAACAAAAAAAGAAAGAAAAACTAGAAAAATCAGATATGTGGAAATTAAACAAAATGCTCTTCAGCAACGAGTCAAGGGAGAATCACAAAGAAAATTAGAAAATATTTTGAGATAAATAAAAAAGAAAACACAACACACCAAAACTCATGGGATGTACAAAGAACAACACCCAAAAGGAAACATGTAGCTGTAAATAGCTACGTTTTTTAAAATTTTTAATGTTTTGTTTTTGAGAGAGAGGCAGCATGAGCAGGGGAGGGTTAAACAGGGAGGGAGACGCAATCCAAAGACAGGTTCCAAGTTCTGAGCTGTCAGCACAGAGCCCACCATGGGGCTCAAACCTACAAATCATGAGATCACGAAATGAAGTTGGACCCCCAACCGACTGAGCCACCCAGGCGCCCCTATATAGAGGAGTATATATTTATTTGTTTAAAAAGAAGAATTTATATTTAACCACCTAACTTTACACCTGAAGGATCTATAAAAAGAGAAAACCAAACTTCCTTAGGCAAAATTAAAGAAAGAAAATAGTAAGAGAGCGGAGATGAGTGAAATAAAGAAAGAAAAATAGAAAATCATTAAGCCAAAAATTAGGTTTTTTTAAAGATATCAATGTTTGCAGAACTTTAGCTATACTGACAAAGGAAAAAGAAAGCACAATAATGCACAGATTTCACAGAAATAAAAAGATTATAATATTATGAATAATTATAACCATCAAATTAGATAACCTAATAAAATGAACAAATTCCTAAGAAAACACAAATTACTTAAATTGAAAGAAAAAGAAATATAAAATCTAAACTGATCTATAATAAGAGATTGAATCAGTAATAAAAACCTTTTTACCAAAGAAATGTCTGGGACCAGATGGTTTCACTGTTGAGTTCTCCCAAATATTTAAAGAATTAACAGCAAGTCTTTCATAAAGTCTTCCAAAAAAAAATAAATAAAGCAGAGGAGAGAATACTTTCTAACTCATTCTTTTAGGGCCATCATTACCCTGATATCAAATTCAGAAGACATCACAAGAAAAGAATATTACAAACCATCTTTATAAATATAGATGGAAAAATTCTCAACAAGATATTAACAAACAAAATCCTATGACATATATTAAAAGTATAATATACCATGAGCATATGGGATTTATGCCTGGAATTGCAAAGATCATTCAAAATAAGAAAATGGGTCAATGTGATAGATTGATTACTTTAAAGAAGGAATTAGGGGAAAGAACCCATATGATCAGTTAGCTTGATGTAGAAAAGACATTTGACAAAATTCAACATTCTTCCATGGTTAAAAAAAAGAAACATTCAGAAACTAGGAACACAAGAAGACTTCCTGAACATGATAAAAGGCATTCATGAAAAATTTCCAGCTAACATCACACTTAATTGTGAAAGACTGAAAACTTTCTGCCTAAGATAAGAAACAAGCAAAGATGCCCATTTTCACTCCTACTTCAGCATTGTACTGGAATTCCTAAACAAGCAATTAGACAAAAAAAATTAAAAGCTACCAAAATTGACACAGTCCTTACATTAAATCTGTTTATTTTGGATTCCTTTTATAAATCAGCAGCTGAAAAACATTTTGGGACATCTACTGCTAGTGAATCTCCTGCTTTAGTGTTGAGGAGAGATCCAGAAACAAAAGTATGGAAGGGGCCATTGAAACATAGAACATGAGGGCGAGGTTATGCTTGTGTGGACTCCAGCAAAAAACATCAAGCCTTTTCAAGGCCTGGCACAGAGAGAATCTGATGCCTCAGATGAATCACTTGTACTTCAAGGAAAAGTAACCAAAGATGATGCACCTGCCCGGCACTTGACAAGTGAAGTCCCTGACATGGGCGGGGAGTGGGGGGATTTGAAGAAGACTACCACAAAAGTGGAGGAAGTTTTACAACAGACAGCTAATCCCCCTACTCCTGAAAACATGTCGTTGGACGTTATCCATGATTAACACCAACTCAGTGACAGTAGGTATAATTTTTCTTTTTATCCTCCTTGGAAGTTCTGCCTCCCTCTTTTGGGCTTTTCTCTTTAATCCCCTATTATGGATACCAGTTACCTGACCTGATGAGCCTTTTCCTGCTTTTAGTAAAAACTCCCACCTCAAATAGATGATAGACATTACACTGAAAACTATAAGATGTTGCTGAAGGAAATGAAAGAAAACATAAGTGGAAAGACACTCCATATTTATGGATAGAAGACTTAATATAGTTAAAATGTTAATACTACCAGTGAGCATCTATAGATTTAGTAAAAATCACTTTCAAATTCCAACAACTTTACTGAGAAAATGGAAAAGTTGATCCTCAAATCCATAGGGTATTCCAAGTATCCCTAAATAGACAAAACAATCCTGAAAAAGTAAAACAAAGTTGGAAAGCTCAAACTTCCTGACTTCAAAACTTACTGCAAAACTATTATAATCAAAACAATGTGGTACTAGCATAGAGATAGACATAGACAAATGGAATAAAATTGAAGGTCCAAAAGTAAACCCATATACCTATGGCCACTGCCTTTTGGGTACCAAGTTCATTCACTGGGGAAGGAATAATCTCTTCAACAAATAGTGCAGGGCAAATGAATTTCCATACACAAAAGAATAAAATTGAACCCCTACCTTATATACAAAAGTTAAATTAAATGGAATAATGGCCTAAGTTTAAAAACTAGGCTAATAAAATTCTTAGATTAAAACATATGAATAAATCTTCATGAACTTGAATTTGTTTATGGATTCTCAGATAAGACACCAATAACACAAGCAAGAAAAGAAAAAAATAAATTAATTAAACATCAAAAATTTAAAAATTTGTACATCAAAAGACACTATCAAGAAAATTAAAGACAATCTATTTAATGGGAGAAAACATTTGCAAATCATATAGTTGATAAGGAATATATATAAAGAACTTCTACAACTCAACAACAAAGACAACTCAATAAAATGGATAAAGGACTTGAATAGACTTTCTCCAAATAAGATATACAAATAGCCAATAAGAATATGGAAAGATGCTCTTGATCCATTCATCAGTTGATGGACATTTAGGCTTTTTCCATGTTTTGGCTATTGTTGACATTGCTGCTATGAACATTGGGGTACATGTGCTCCTATGCCTCAGCACTTCTTTATCCCTTGGGTAAATCCCTAGCAGTGCTATTGCTGGGTCATAGGGGAGTTCTATGGATAGTTATACAATGGAGTACTATATGGCAATGAGAAAGAATGATATATGGCCATTTGTAGGAAAGTGGATGGACCTCGAGGGTGTCATGCTAAGCGAAATAAGTCAGGCAGAGAAGGATAGATACCATATGTCTGCATTCATAGGTCTAACAGGACAGACCTGGCAGGGGACCATGGGGAGAGGAAGGGGGAAAGAGAGCGGGG
>PJEM01021739.1:0-10630 GCA_004023845.1 Helogale parvula | reverse complement strand
GCATGCTGGGAGAGTCCAGGACGTCGGGGAGGGGGAGGGAACAGGTCACCGCAGTGCAGGCTGGGGGCCTGGGCTACCTCGAAGGCCCAGCCAGAAGTCAGATGGCCACAGTATAACCACTGCCTCCCTGTTGCCGAGTTCATCTTTTGTCCAATGTCCTCTCCTGCTCCCCTTAAGTCTTTTCTTATCCATTAATGTAGATTTAGGACAAAATTCACTGTGATTATTATATGGATTTGTGACTCATGTCCCCATTTGTCCTCCGCTTCTCAAGAAACCTCGAGTCACTCTCCCCTGCGGCCTCACAGTAGCAGTGGCTTTGCTCCGTGGGCAAGGACGGAAGTCGATCTGCCTCCCAGGACTCAGAACCAAAGGGTTAGAGGGGCAGAGAGAGAGGGAGACACAGAATCTGAAGCAGGTTCCAGGCCCTGAAATGTCAGTATGGAGCCCAATGTGGGGCTCGAACCCACGAACCGTGAGCTCATGTCCTGAGCTGAAGTTGGATGCTTAACCCCCTGAGCCACCCGGGCGCCCCTCAGTCTATTCTTTACGTTGTTTGTGGTAAAGGCTCTTAGTTCAGGAGTCCAAATAGGGCTCCCCCTTGGTTCTCAGGCTGGGTCCAGGGCTCTTCCCCACCGTCAAACAGAGGGCTTTTCAGAAGGGGACCGTGAGACCCACGGTCCCCCCTTGAGTAAAGGGGCAGAGTAGGCCCAGCCTTGGGCTGCAGGCTCCAGGTCTGCCCTGCAGCATAAACGGACACAAAATCTGTCAGGCTATTTGGCTGTGATCTCAAAATGTCTGGGATCATACACACGGGGCAGTGTCCATGCAGTCAACCTAAAACCTGTGGTTTACTATGGCTGGAACGGGAAGCAATATCATTCTTGTCTCTCGGCAGCTGGTAAAGTACTTCCAGGGCTCGGAGAGTTCGAGCCGGGATGGTGAGGACCGGTGCCCTCTCCCCATGGTGTGGGGGTGGGGGTGCCCCCTGGCTCTTGAGCCCATACATTTGCCTCATCTGACTAGTCTTGCTGTGCTCTGTCCAGGGGTGACCAAGGGACCCACCTTGACCTTTTTTGGGGGTACATTTTATTTTTACTTTGCTTTTTATTTATTATACGTATTTTTATTTAAAACCATATAACGTAAAATCTGCACGTTAACCAAGTTAAGTGTCTAGTTCAGGGGTATCCGGCACCTCACCCCACGGGCAGCCACCCCCACCCTCCATCCCCAGGACTCTCCCATCCCCCCAAATAGAAGGTCTGTCCCCCGTCAGACACCAGGTCCCCATCCCCTCCCCCGCCCCTGGCGCCTACCGTTGGCTCTCTGTGTCTGTGACTGTGACGGCTTGGGAACCTCGCAGGGGTGGGGTCACACCGGGCCTGTCCTTTGGTGTCTGGCTTCTGTCTCTGGGCATCGTGCCCTCGGGGCTCATCCGTGGGGGAGGGGAGGTCCCCTCCCACGAGGCTGGGGGACATTGCATCGTGTGGATGGACCACTGTGCTTCTCAGCTCGTCCACGGGGACACTCGGGTCCCCCCCGACTCTGGGCTCCTGTGAATCTGCGGCCGTGAACACAGCGGTGCGGGTGTCTGTTTGAGACCCTGCTTTCAGCTCATGGGGGGGCCTGCCCAGAAGTGGGGTCGCCTGTTCGTGCGGGGATTCCGTGTTTAACCTGAGGAGCCGCCACACGGTTGTCCACACGGCTGCACTGTCTGACGTCCCCGCACCAGCGGACAAGGTCACCAACTCGTGTTTTCTGGCTGTCGTCGCTGTGTTCTAAGAGCCGACCGAGGGGCGCCCGGCTGGCCCAGTCGGAGGAGCACCTCACCCCGGGGTCATGGGCTCGAGCCCCGTGCTGGGGCAGAGGTGACTTACGTGACAGAACCTGGAAAGGGAGTAGCCAACGTAAGGACTGTGCGGGTCCCACTGTGGTTTTGACCCGCACCTCCTGCCGATCCGTGATGTCGAGCGTCCTCCCATGTGCTTATTGGCCATTTGTCTATCAATTCGGGAGAAATGTCTGTTTGAGTCATTTGGTCGCGTCTAAGTGGTTTATTTTTTCATTCTTGACCCCCCTTCAAACTTTAGACCCACTTTAAAGCCCGCACTGCCGCACTTGGCCTGTAAGGAGTCAAGTCCCGGTTCCCAGCACAAGGCGGCGAGTCCTGAGGGGCACCGAGGGCAGCGGGCTGGGTGGGGGCCGACGCTGGTGTCGAGGCTCGTGGGGGGCGTGCTGCGGGCTGACGAGGTGGCTCCTCCCAGTTCCGAAGGCACGGGGGGCGGGGGGGGCACCTGTCAGCTGTCAGAAAGGACTCCTGCTCCCTCAAACTTCAACATAAGAATTTGGCAGGTAGAACGGGAATCATTAGTGTCCTTTCACTGCAGGAAAGATCAAATCCAACCTATTTATTTGTAAAAGTGAATTTTCCCCCCTGAAAATTGCAAGCTTTTAATAATTGGTGTGAGAGGCATACTCCGTGCCCACTAATGGGGGTGACTTGGCGGGCCCGCCACGGCCCCGGAGGCCAACAGACACTTCCAAAGTGGGGCGCCGCGGCCGCTGGCGTAATGAAAATGGGCAACACTGACGGGAGGGATCCTGGGTCATTATTTAATCAGGGGAGAGCCTGGGGAGCTAATAACAGCTCCAGGAATAGGATTTAATGAGGAGAGAGGAGGCAAGAATTAATGCAAAGGTCAGCAAAATGGTGTGGAATCACTTGGCATTTTTAATGAGCACGGGTGCTGGCTCTGCTCTGCTCAGAATCGCCTTGCAATTACAGAACTGGGTGATTTGATACGGAATAATCATCGTCGTAATAACTCCAACGTTTATTTACTTCCTGGCAAGTCACAGAGTCCTTATCCGTGTGCCTCACTAGATCCTTCCCGACGCCCGGGGCAGACGCCCAGGACTGAGGCCCGGAGCGGGGGTGCGTCCGGCCCCAGCACCGCCTCCTCACTGCCTCCCTGGCGCCCTACCCCAGTGTGACGTGCAGGCACCCGGGTCCAGCGTGGCCACTCCTGGAGCGAGCGACAGAGCTGGGGGCTCCTCTCGGGCCCCCCCAGCACCCGGGGCCCCCTGGCGGGGACTGGTCTGGTTTACTGGGCTGTGTTTTCATGGCCATTTCAGGCCAGGGCTGGTGTGGGCCCCCGCCCAGGATCTGGGGACACAGTGCTGTCTGGTCTTCAGAGCCTCGGCCTCTGCTGGGGCGGGGAGAGCCTTCGGGTGGCCTTGGCCACACAGTTACCTTTGTTCCAACCGTAGAGACGGCTCCACATCGCCCAAGAAGAGGTCGGACTGATTCCTTAATTTTTCATTTCCACTCACCTCAACAGGCTTTTCTCTCCCTGCACTTGGGGAATAGTTAACATCTGTCCACAACCTTGACCTCCATTGTAGGGTTCTGCTGTATCCCCAGCCTCGGCAGACCCTGGGCAAACGCCAGGCGACGGAACCACGGACATCTCCTTGATCAGGTTGAACCGGCGTCGTTGGGACGTGTGGTCACACGGAGCTGACGTGTGGCCAGCACCCCGGAGTGCTCCCGGCCAGAGGAGCCTAGAAATAGCGTCTAGAACATCTTCAGTGTAGACTCCAGCTGCTCTGCAGGTCACACCTCCCAGATGTCGACCCCACATCTCATAGTCCGCTTACCGGCTGGTAAAGCCTGGTGTGGGGGGCCGGGTGCGGGATGCAGGAAGAGGCCAGGTGGAGCTCACAGACAGCTCCGGGGCAGACCTAGGAGTCCCCAGGTCCCCAGGGCTGCGATGGCACTTGCAGAGCTGCGAGGACGACTCTGTGCAGTGTCTGATTTAGCAACAGGGTCTGGCAGAAGGGCGCTGCCCCTCCCAGCAAGTGTCAGAGGCACAGCGAGAGTCTGGGGGGACAACCGGCTTGGAAGGCTCCAGACGGGGCAGGAGGGGTCCTTCCCTAGCGACCTCGCAGGGCCAGGTGGGGGCGGTGCCAGGTCAGGAGGAGACACAGGCCCCGGGAGTCGGAGCAAAGGGACTCTCCTCGGGGACACGGTCCAGGCGTCCTTCCCACTCTGCCAGACTCCCTCAGAGGCTGGAAGGGCCTCCTATTTGCCCGTGACGGCCGTTCTGGGAGGATCTTGATTCTGGCGAGCCCCCTCCCCCGCCCAGGCTCTGATGCCACCCCCGGGACTCTGTCCCTGCAGAGCGTCATGGAGACGAGAGGGCCGCTCTATTTTGGATTCTCGGGGAACCAGGCCAGACTGAGAGGGCCCTTTGCTCAGCTGCTCAGAATGAGACCCGGGTGGCACTTTGGGACAAGAATGACTTGACATCATATTTTCACCTCCAGTTTGCTTTATGAAAAGTATTTTGATTGAACCTTAAACAAATAGGATATTATGAATGCTTTTCTATTTGGCAGCAGAAGGGCCTAAACAAGGGGCGCCTGGGCAGCTCGGTTGGCTAAACGTCTGACTTCAGCTCGGGTCATGATCTCACGGTTGGTGGGTTCGAGCCTGGAGCTGGACTGACAGCTCAGAGCCTGCTTGGGATTCTCTCTCTTCCTCTCTCTCTGCCCCTTCCCTCTGCCAAAATAAGTAAGTAAACATTAAAAAAAAGATTCTCTCTCCAAAAAAAAGGGGGAGGGACTTAAATCAGGGAAGAAAATGTCTTAGAGGCTCAAGCATGCTCGGGGCGCCTGTTGTTCATGGGGGCGAATCCCGGCCCCTCCGGCCTGATCCAGGGTGGGGCTCACCCGGGGACACCGGGTTTTGCTTCCCCACAGCTGCCCACGGGGGGCCGGTGGGGGCTTGCCCGGAGGCCGCGAGCGCTGGCGGGAGCAGGGCGTGCCCCGCGGCCCCGTCTCCGGGACCCGCTCTGTGCCAATGCGGTGTTTGTCTTGCGTCTTCAGCTCCTTCGGGCAGTCGTGAGTGTGTTACCAAGTGCAGTGTCACTTACCAAGGTTATGACAGCAGCGCCTGCTGGGTAATTAACCCGAGGCAGCTGCGCTTTGGAGGAAGGCGGGGAGTTTGCCGCTCCGAGTTTCCTGGAGTCTTGGAAATGGGAGAAATGAGCCACCAGGAAGGAGGACTCTGTCACAGAGCGTCTGAGAGCCGTCGGGCCAAGTGTGCGGGAATTGGCTCCGTCCTCCGGTTTAGCTTAAAGACACGTCCCCTTGTGCTGGAAGAATGCCCGGTTCCTGGGACAGAACTTTCTGTCAGAACTGCTTTCACCTGCGAAGGCCGATGGAGCCATGTGGCGGGAGGTTCGGGCCGCCTCGCCGCCTCGCCGCTGGCAGAGGCCTGGCCTGCCGACAAGGGTCCCCCTGACAAGGGTCCCCCGACAAGGTCCTCCTGACAAGGGTCCCCCGACAAGGGTCTTCCTGACAAGGGTCCCCCCGACAAGGTCCTCCAGACAAGGGTCCCCCCGACAAGGTCCTCCTGACAAGGGTCCTGCCGACAAGGGTCCCCGACAAGGGTCTCCCGACAAGCCCTGTCTGTGCCCGAGCTCCTTGGCGGCCGCTCTCCACCTTCCCAGAGTTCCAGGGAAATTTCTCGTTTCTTCATGTGGGAAGTGGCTTCAAGAAAAGGCCCCTTTCCTGGCCCTGAGACCCTTTCAGTGAACACCTCAAGGACCAGGACATTTTTCCTTTGTCACCAGACTGTCCCCTAAAGCGGGTAAAGTCCAAAGATGGCGATGTCACTGTCTCGCGCCCTGGGGTGTGGCGGCCGAGGCTGTGGCGGCTGCAGGCTTCCCTTTGGGCTGGCCGCCCCTGACCCCGCCTCCGCCTCCCGGTCTCCTCTCTGCTCAGCCCCCCTCTCCCGCCAAAACGCCCCGTCACCTGGGCTGGTGGCTGTGTCACCCGGGGACCGTCTCCTCTCACCGGCCACTCGCGTCTCTCCTGCAGATGCCTTGGATGGAGGGGGGTATGTTTCTGTCAGTGTGGAAACTCCTCAATATGAGGGACATTCACTCTTCATGTAAAGTGTGGCAAATACACTAGAAACAAATAGTAGGCAGGAAGGTCTTGTAGCTCACAGGACGCACCGACTACCTGTGGGGGAGGTTCTCGCCTCCCGAGGACGAGAAGGGATTCTCACCTGGTAATACTTCTAGGCGTCACAGTTACATCCTCTGTCCACTTGGAGTTTACTTTCACGCATGGTGTGACCCAGGATTCCGGATTTCTTTTTTCACGGCCTCACGCGACCAAGTCACTGCTGCCATGGGTCTGTCTACACCGTTGTGGCCGGCCGTCTGCCCTCCTGCGCATTCGCGGGCCTGGGCTATGCGGTCAGGGTTCCGCCCGCGATGTGGGTCCTCACGTCACTACGTAAGAAACACTCTTGGCTCTTTGCCAGTGTTCGTCAGCCTCCGTGTGAATTCAAGCGCCGTTTCGCTTATTTCTGAGGAGAACACACACGGTCTCTGTGGGACGCGGGCCGTAGCGCCGGGCTCCCACGTTCACACGGAAAGCGCTGATGGGTTTCACACCATGAGCCGACCCCCGAGGGTCCCGTGCGACTGTCTGTCAGCGTAGGTCCTGCCCTGTGCGCTCGGCGCCTGAAGGAGGTTCTCCCCCACCCCACCCTCCCCAGGTGGAGTCTGCCGGTTTCGCCCTCCTTCGTGTGCGCGAGCGGCGAGTGCTCGACAGTCCCCCCCTCGGGTTCTGTGGACGAGTCTGCTCTCCTGGGCTTCACGCCGCTCTTGGCTCTGGGGGTCGATCTCTCAAGGTCTCTGCAGTGGTCGTTCTCATGTGTCAGTCTGGCTGGGCCACGGAACCCATGTACATGGTCAGACATTCTTCTAGATGCTTCCATGGACGTGTTTCTTGGAAGAGATCAACATTTAAGTGAGTAGACTATGGAAGCAGATTCCCCTCCACCATGTGGTGGGCCTCGTCCAATCAGTTGAAGGCCTTAAGAAAAAGTCTGGCCTCCTCTTTGGAAGGGAGAATTCTGCCAGCAGGTGGCCTTTGAGCTCAACCCTTCCTGGGCTTGTAGCCTGGCCGTCTGCTGTGTAGAATCTGGACCGGGCGGCCTCCAGGTCTGCAGGACTCAGTCCCTTACAATCTCTCTCCCTCTGCATGTATATGTTGCACACGCACACTCCGTCCCTGTGGCCCCGTTTACGGGGGTCTCTCTGGAGAGCCCTGCGCGACACAGCCACGGTCCCAGTGCTGGCACGAGCAGTGCCCACCACCCGCTCTCCCGCCCCGCGCCGCCGGCACGTGGTGTCCTCCGTCTGCAGCCGGGCCTCTTGGTCACCCGTGCCCCTGGAGCAGCGCCGGGCGGCCCTGCTGAGGCGCCCTTGTCACTCACCGGTGGCTGCACGAAGTGCACACACTTCAGAAACGTTCTTTTAGGAAATTTGCACACGTAGAGACTGGTCATTATTCCCTGGACTTGGACGGGAAGCCTCTGAGCTTCGTCGCTTCCTGCCCTTGACTCTTTGGAGTCAGTCGGTCCCGGGGGAGGAGACCGGGGCTGGGCGTCTTCTCCGATCACAGCTGGCTTCGCCACGATGGACAGTGTCTTGTCAGGAGAGATGACTTTCTCCTCCCGCTGCTTGGTCTGTCTGTCGTCTGGGGATGATCGAAGGCTCGGAAGGATTTTTGTTTCTGTTTGCAGGTGCCACGGCAGTGCCACGGCGGTGCCCTCCCTCACTGCATCACAGACGGTGGTGCGTGTCCCCGGAGCGGTGGTGGCTAACCGAGGCGTGAGTCACACGGCAGAGCGGCTGCCCCTGCCTGAGACCTGGACGGGGACGCGCACACCCGCAGCCCCTCCCTGGTGCCGCCACTGAGCCAACGGTGCCAGGATGCCAGGCCGGCCCTCGCCCAGGTCCGGGGATGGGGGCTGTCCCCGTCTGCTGCCTCGGTCATACACAGTACCCTCTGAACCAGTTCCGACCCTGATGGTCCTGACGGGGCCAGGCTTGCCCACCGGGTGGGCGTCTTGTTCGCACAGTTGCACCCACCGCTCAGAAAAGACCTGACGCTGACCCCCAGGGCCTCCTGACTTCTGTCCTCTCTGGGGCCACCCCCTGCCCCACGAGAGCCCCCGGGGAGCTCTCCCATCCACACCTGCCCTCCCAAACCAGGCTGGAGAGTGGCACTGGGCCTGGTGGAAGAGGGTCCCAGGGACGCCCACACCCACCCCTGGGACCTGTGACAATGTTAGCTTCCTCGACAAGGTGTGGGGGGTGAGGTTGCTGAGCAGCTGACCTTAACACAGGGACGCTGTTCCTGACCGTCCACGTGGGGGTCCTCCGATGTCACCGACACCTCCGACTGAGCGCCCGGCGCACGAAGACACAGCTGGAGGCTCCCATTCTGCCCGGAAACCTGCGGAATTTCCGCCCGGATTAAAACAAGGACCTTTTCCTCCCGGAGAGAGAGGGTGAAGGGAGCCCCTCCAGGAGCTGTTTGAACGGACGCCCGGAGCAGTGCCCGCGAAAGGGGCGCATCAGCTGCCCAGACTGCAGAACGCTTTTCTGACCCAGCGGCTACCAGCGGCCTGTTTATTTCTTGTGAAGACTGGACTCTATCAGCGACTTTTGCTAATTCTCAAGCACGAAGGAAGACACACCAGTGTTTTTAGTGGATTCAGGGAGACTGGTGATGACAGCGATTCTCATCTCCGCCCTCGGGTCCCGTTTGCAGGCGGGTCCCCAGATGTGGCGGGGCTTTCCCCTGCTCTGGGCATCCGCACCTGGGAGGTGACCTGGGGCGCGGGCGCTGGAGGGCCCACCCCTCTCCGCCCGCCAGGGTCCCCGCAGGGTGCCTGAGCTTCTAGTCACCCCCGGCCCCCCGCTGTGATGTGTCCAGTGGGTGGCACAGGTCTGACGACGGACGTGTGGCTTCCTGACCCCCGTCCACAGAGCTGGGGTGTGGCCCCCTGGTCCTTTTCGGCCTCGGGACACAAGAGTCACAGTGGCTGTCCTGTGTGTTGTGTTGGGTACAACCACCTTCCGCAGCTCGGAGCGGCTGTCTCTTGGGGACCCTGAGGGCTGTCCCCCCGCCCTTCCCTGGAATGAGCGAGGCTCCGGGCTCATGGTGAGAGCCCCTCCTGGGGCCACACGTCTTAGGGGTGTCTGTGCTCACAGATCATTGCGGGGCTAGGAGTCCAGGGGGAAGGCCCCCCCCGCCCCGCCTCCCGAAACTGTCAGGCCAGCTTGTTTTCATATGTAGAGTTCATATATTTTGATTAAATTATAGATGCGTTGTATCCTGCTTTACCCCGAATTTTAACATCTTTTGTAAAAAAAAAAAATCTTTTGTACCGTTATTTTCAATGACAGCTTAATAATCCCCCTCCCCCACGGTACTGGTGCTTCTCGGTGTTCCTGTGACACATCAGTACAGGGACTATTTTAGCACTGGTTCTTGAGATCTCATTATAAGAAGTCCAAGAAAAGGGTCAATGAACGTTGTCACCTGTTTCTTAAATCTCGTTTGAACTGAAAACACTTCTTCCCTCCAGTGGCAGTCCTGGGGGAGGGGCTCCGGGGGCTCGCAGTGCGCACTCATGCCTCCTGCACTCACGGGCCTCTGGCTTTGGGGGAGGCCCGGGTGGGGGCCGAACCAGGAGACAGGGTGAGGCCGGGAGTCTGGGAGAAGGCGCAGAGGTCACCGGCGCCTCCTGCACGTGGGCCGGGCTCCGCCGTGCGGGCAGCCGGGCGGTGGGGACGGCAGCGCCACCCGCTCTGTGACCAGCAGGGGGCAGTGTCCCAACGCGGATGGTAGGAGTTCGCGCAGATAGGGGCGGCAGCTGGGGATCAAAGCCTGGCCGGGGCTGTCTTGTGTGCGCCCTGGACGTCCACGAACCTAGCCGCACGGCTGATGTGCTATGGAGACAATGGTGTCACAGTGAGGTTAATACAGGGTTTCCCTCGGCCGCTGCCTTCACGTCTTCTTCCATCCCAACCAGCTCTCCAACTTAACTGTATTGCTTATTTTATTTTTTAATTTTAGAGAGAAAGAGACCATGAGCAAGGGAAGGGCAGAGAGAGAGAGCGAGAGAGAGAGAGAGAGAGAGAGAGAGAGAGAGAGACAGAGAGAGACAGAGAGACAGAGTCCCAAGCAGGCTCTGCATTGTCAGCACAGAGCCAGATGCGGGGCTCCAACTCACAAACCACAAGACCATGACCTGAGCCGAAGTCGGACACTCAACCGACTGAGCCGCCGGGCGCCCTTCTTTTTCTTTTCTTTGTCCGTTTCCAGTTCCTGGAATCAGAAATTTGATTTTTGAACAGATTGAATTCATGCATCATTTTTCTTCTGTTTTCTGTATTCTGGTCTTCTCGTCCTGCATTCCAGGAGGGCTCTGGGATCTGTCCCCCCCCCCCCCTCCGGTTCTTGTGTTCACTCAGCCAAGGTTTTTCTTGGTCTCTAGGTGGGAAAACTAGCACCTGTTTCGTTTCCATTGATGCCATATCTTCTCTTGTAAGTATCAGGTGATTAGTTATAGTTTTAAAAGAGTTTCTCCTGGTGTCTTGCACTTTCTGGGGCAGAAGTGAGAGGAGGGTGGGAACGATGTGGCTGGTGGGTCCCCGGCGAGGGCTGGTGGGGTGCTGGCAGGGTGCTGGCAGGGGGCTGACGGGGGCCAGGTGGGGGGCTGGCGGGCAGTGGTGGGCTGGCGGGATGC
>PJEM01021738.1:0-10631 GCA_004023845.1 Helogale parvula | reverse complement strand
CACCCAGTCCTTCTCAGTGTCTCTGTCTGCCCCTGCCCCCAACTCTAGCCTGGTTTGGGCTTCTGTGGCTCCAGGTGTGAGTCCTGACTGTGAGGGGCATCCCCCTCCCCACGCCCCTTCTCTCTGCCGGGAGCTGGGCTGGGGGCTCCCCCACATCCCCGACAGTGATGCTCACTCCGCATGAATAGGAGGAAAGACCAAGTGGGACTTGCTCAAGGTCACCTTCCTAGGGGGCCGGAGGCTGAGGTGAGGGGCTCACTAGGCTTAGAGTTGGCCTGAGCACCCACAGAGGGGCGGCCCACATGGCCGGGCTGGCTGCACCTGCTGCTGAACTCAGGTAGGTTCCAGCTGTGAGAAGGGGGCATGGGCTTTTCCGGGGGTGGAGCGGGGGCTGGCAGTGCTGGGGTGGAGGGTAACCAAAGGGTCCAGCTGTTCTGTTGTCCCATGGCCCATGCTGGGCTCCTCCACCTACACGGGCCTGTGGCAGAGCCTCCCTGGCCCCAGACCCTGCTCCTCCCCAGGTTCCAGCCCGAGCTCAGCACCTCCTTCTTCCCTCCTGTCGCCCCCGCCAGAAAGCTGGGGGTCCTCAGTGTGCCTCCCTGCAGCTCCTAGCCAGGAGGTCCCCAGTCCTGCCCCCTTGCTATCCCTCCCCCAGCTCTGCCCCCATCCACACGGTCCCCACCCAGCCAGGGCTTCATCTTCCCTCCTCGGACCCCACACAGCCACCTGGGGTGCTGACCAGTTTCCAGTGAGCGGTCCACAGCCATATGAACATGCCAGACCCCCTCTCAAACACCTGCCATGGGTCCCCTGCTCTGTGAAAGGGTTCCACCTGCCTCTGACCCCCAGGCCCTGCATAAGGGCCAGACCTGTGGAAGACGCTGGGCCAGCATCTGCTAAGGAAGGAACTCCAGGAACTATTCCCCTGGCTTCAGGGCCCCTTCCGCTCAGAAACTTCAGTGTGCCTGCCGCCAATATCCTGACCTGCAAGGCCTTTAAAATAAATAGAGTTTTACAGTTCATTTGAGTTCATCGCAGCTGCCTTTTCTGGAAACCTCTTCTGCAAATTGCCTGCAGAGAGGCAGGAGGCCCGCTGGCAGCTCTTTCTCTTCAGACTTCACTCAGGCCTAACGGCTGGACCCCCAGGAGAGGGCAGAGGGCCACAGGAGGACTGCCTGGGAAGCATGGTCACATCAGACCCAGGACTCCATCAGATCAGGAGGTTGTGATCCTTGTGGCCTCACGGGGTCTCTGAGGCAGAGAGAAGCTCCAGGATGAGTGTGGTGAAGTCCCACTCACCTCTGGCGCCCTCCTTCTGCTGGGATCCCCAGACCCAGGCTCCTTACAGTGCCCCTCCCACACTCAGCCCTACTCCCCAAATCCCCTTCCTCCACTTGTCACCTAATTCCAACTCACCCTTGAACCATCTGCTCTGTAGCACCTCCTCCAGGAAGCCTTTCCTGACCAGCAGGTTAGGCTAGGAGGCCCTCCTCAGGATCCTCACAACCTCTGGGCTTACGCCACTCTCAGCTCTGGGTCTACTTGTTGTCCTGCTCCTCACACCCCTTCTCCTCTAGCCCAGGGGCTCCGCAAGGGCAGAGAGAGCCTGAGACAGCCCAGAGCTCAGGGTGGAGGCTCCCACAAGAGGACCCTGGGTGCGGGATCATGGTGGCACCATCCAGGCAGCATGGCAGGGGGGCAGGATCCCCTGAGGTGGGGGACCCTGAAACCGGCATGCTGAGCCATGAGCTGGCCTCCTTGAACTCTTACTCATCTCTCTTTCTAACTATATGTCCTAAATCACTAGCTTTTATACCACCAGAGGGATGGTGGGGGATGAGGGGGAGGAGGGACAATTCCAGGAAACCTAAATCCTGGCAGAGGAATTCAGAGATTCAGGAGGGACTGGCGCCTGGCCTTCTGCCCCGATTCATCCAAGGCATCTTAATGGATGAAGGTCACATCAGAGCCCGTCGGACACTGCCCCCATAGCCTCAGCCCGCTCTCCCTCCCCCTCCCCACTGCTGAGGCCACTTGGCCACAGTGGCAGGCTTACTGCCTGAGCCCTGGATCAGCCCTGACCTGCAGGAGCAGACTGGATGTCTCCAGCCCAACCCCAGGGACTCCTCACCAACACTTGCACCTTAAGCTTTATCCCCTGTGCCAGACATCTTGTACTTGCTATCACCAACCTCTCCACCCACCCCAGCCCTCCCTGCATTCATCAGATGTTCACTGAGTTCCTGCCTTATATCTGACAGTGCTCCAGCACTGGGGATAGAGTGATTAAAAAAAAAAAAAGGCAGACAAGTCTCTGACTTCTTGTTGCTGGTATTTTGTTAAAAGCATCAGACAAGGTGATGGGGGAGAGGTGGGAGACAAGGAGTGTGATGGGTTCTGAGAGGGAAATAGGGTAGCACATATAATGAAAAGGATATCCTTTCTATTTGGTCAGCCACTATCGTTTCTCACCCAAACCTTCCAAGGGCCTCCTCAATGGTCTCCTGGCCTCCAGCCTTGTCTCCACGTCAAATCCCCACTTGAAATTTGTCAGCAACTCCACAGAGACTTCAGGAGAAAAATCAAAATCCTTCAACAACATGCATAAGGCCTTGCCCTTGCCCCTGACCCCTTCTGGACCCACCTAGGGATAGCACTGGTGTCTATGTTCCAGTCTTAGAGGTTAGATAGAGAGGCATGTGGATAGTCCCAGAGATGAGCAACACCTCCTGTGTCCAGAGAGCCGCAGACACACAGGTGATGTGAGAGGCAATGGGCAACATTGGAGTAGATTCTGCAGGACCTTGTACACTGTGCCAAGATTTCCAGGCCTTACCTAACATGTCCCTTGCCTCTCTTTTATCTTCCCACTTTGACTATAGCTCCTTGAGGCCAGGAACTGTGTTTTCTTTTCTTTTAAGCTCTTTCTTTTCTTTTAAGCTTTTGGTTAGGAGAAAAGGCCAATAAAGATGTAGCCTCACTACAGTACTGCTGGTCCAAGACTCAGCTGACACAGCTCATGTGAAAAGGGGTGACCTGATGTCAGGTTGGAACATGAGGTGTCACTAGGAGTAGGCAGAACCAAGAGGGCCAGGTTCCGGGAAGGCAAACATGGAGATGAGCCAGAGAGGCACAGGGCTGCGTTTCAGCACCACGGAGAGCTCCGGGGCCTCTTGTCTTTCAGAGTTTTGGGGCCATTCGTGGGCTTCTGTCTTTAGGTGGAATTATCTGGCTGCTCAGGAAAATTTGCTCTTACAAAGTATATTTTGTGATCAGAAATGGGAGCACAGATTCTGAAGTCAGACTACCTACCCTTCGCTAGTTGTGTGAACTTGGACTTATATGATAATAAGGACGATAGTAAGAGTACTTATCATATTGGGTTAAGGGTGAAAGGGTTAAATGACATGATGAGAACAAAAGAACTTAGCACAGAGACTGGTACATGGTATGTGTTTTAAAACTGTGTCACTATTATTTGTGTTTTTATAATCCCCAAGAGCTTTTCTATATACGGTAATGGGGAGGGGAAGACCTTCATGTCCCCAGGGTTCTGACAAGGGGGATTGTGTATTTTTAAGACGGGACAGTGGGATATGTCTTACTCAGCTCAGGCTGCCTTAACAATACAATAGACTGTGTGGCTTAAACAAGGACCATTTATTTCTCCCAACTCTGGAGGCTGGGAAATCCAAGATCAAGGCATTACCAGGTCTGGTGTCTGGTGAGAGCCTGCTTCCCAGCTTGTGGATGGCTGACTTCTCACTGGGTACTCGTGTGGCAGAGAGAAGAGGGAGGAAGCAAGTTGTCTCCTGTATATTTTGATAATGACATCAATCCCATCACGTGTCTCTACCCTCATGATCCAATGACCTCACCAACACCTCCCCTCCAAATACCATCAAGAGAGGATTAGAGTTTCAATATCCGAATTTGAGAGGGACAGAAACATTCAGTCCAAAGTAGGATATTTGATGGAACAAGAAATGCTAAGCCAGGATCCCGATATCTGCTAGTTTCAACAAGCTAGGTTACTTTAGACTAGCATAGAACTGGAGACACCATTCTCCTATGAAAATAAGACTTCTCGTTTAATACGTGTGGTTAGAATTTCTTTTTTTCCTTTTCTTTTTCTATCTTTCCACCCTCCCTCCTTCTCGTCCTTCCCTTATTCCCTCTTTTTTTCTCTAAGTATATATTCTTGCATTGCTTGACTAATTAGAAACAAAAAAATATCTATTCAACATATGGATAGAAATGTTATTTACATGTCGAAACCCTAAACCCTCATGGGATGGCATCAGGAGATAAGGTCTATGGAGCCATGATGTCATGAGGGTGGGGCCCCCATGATGGGATTAGTATCCTTATAAGAAGCAGAAGACCAGCACTCACTCTCAGTCAAGTGAGCACACAGCCTGAAGGCAGCGGTCTGCAAAGCTAGAAGAGGACTATCACTGGAACCTGACCATGCTGGAACCCTGATCTTGGACTTCCACCTCCAGAACCATGAGAAATGAATTTCTGTTGTTTAAGCCCCCAGTCTATGGTATTTTTGTTACAGCAACAGAACTAATTAAGACACTGGATATATTAGACTATGTTGCACATAAGGGTCTTTCTAATCCTTACCAATCCTGGGTCTTTGCTTCTGCCTTTCCAAGAGTGCACAAAGAATTGGGCTAGATGAGAAGGGAGGCCGGTGGGAAGGCCAGGAGAGGTACCTGTTCAAAGGAACTAGATGTCTTTGCTTTGGGCATGCCCAGTCTCTCAATCCAACATTGAACCCGTTTCTTCCAGTTCATGCTCAAGCTCCTCGGATTGTTTGAACTCATATGTGCAGACAGTCATCACTTCGTGGTTGCTTATCATGTTTCAGCCACATTGGCATTCTTTCATAGACCATGATTCTCCTGTGGGTCTTGTCACATGTTCGTCCTTTTGGCAGGAATGTGCACTATCACAAAGGATTCTTTCAGTTGCAAAGGACAGAAACCCGACTCAATATGATTTAAATAAAATAATGAAATATAAGCAGGAAATGGTGGGGGAGGCAGTTTAACTGGCTCTGTCAGCTGAAAAGTCTGATTCAGGTACAGCGGGATCCAGGGAGTCAAATGATATTGTCAAGACCTTCTCTTTCCCTCTCTTAACTGGGTGTCCTATTGCTGCATTGGCTTTACTTTCAGCAGGGCTATACTCTCCAGGTGGCAGATGGCCACAGGAATCTCCAAACTTATATCATGCAGGTTTATAACACCTCTTTGCTGATAGTTTAAGCAAAAGTTTCCAGTATTTTCTTTTGCTCATCTGGCTTAGATCATCTGCCCACCTCCAAACCAGGAGTGACCAGGAGTGGAATTCACTAGTTAGCCAGGCCTGCGTGGAATTCTCACTCTGGAGCAAGAGTTTGGGGTCAGCCCCACCTATGTGAACTGAAAGCAAAGGAGGGCATTGTTTTCCCCCGAAAAAAAATTAGGAGCGTGTTAACTGAGGAAGAGACAAAGGATGCTGAGCAGGAAAAATAAAAAATAAAAAAATAAGAAACCAGGTGCCCCCAGCTTTTTACTTTTCTGTCCCCCTGACTGATTTTCTGCTCACTGCTTCAGGTTTGAGTCTACACGACGCTTACTCACAGAGGACCTCCCTGACTCCTGATCAAAACAAGGACCCTTCGGTCTTTTTCTTTTCCATTTTAAGTCTTACTTTATTATGTATTGAGCACCTGCTATGTATCAGGTACTGTTCTGGGTATTTTGCATCCATTAAAAAATTTAATTTCGGGGAGCCTGGGTGGTTCAGTTGGTTGAGCATCTGACTTCCGCTCAGGTCATGATCTCACAGTCTCTGGGTTCAAGCCCTGAGTCAGGCTCTGTGTTGACAACTAGGAGCCTGGAGCCTGCTTCAGATTCTGTATCTCTCTCTGTGTGTCTCCCCCACACTCTCTCGTTCTTTCTCTCTCAAAATAAAGACATGAAAGAAAAAAATTTTTAAAGTTTCATTTCATGAGAATCCTAATAGGTAGGTACTTTATGATCTCAATTTTCTAGATGAGGAATTGAGGGCCAGTAAGGACAAACAATTTGCCCGAGGTCTCACAGCCAGGATGTGGCAGGGCCAGGATTTGAACCCAAGCAGGCGCTCTTCAGAGCCCACCCTCTAAAGAGGCTATCCAACCTCCTTAGATAAGTATGCACCTATCATACAACAATCACACAGCTTCCTCGTACTTACGTTGGTGTGATTATTTGCCCCATGTCCTTGTCATCATAATCACAGTAGCACCAAGCCAAGCCCGGCAGCACCTCCTCTACCAGACTGTGACCACCATGAAGGCAACACCCTGTCCTCTCAACTATTGTGAGGTCCCCAGTGCCCATCACCTGGTGTCCTTACTTGTCCAATGGGAAGAATGAGGCTGCCTCACCACCAGTGGGTGATTTGGAGAGACAGACCCAAAACATGGCCCCATACTCCCTTCCACGCTGCCCTGCTTCCTTGCCCCTCCCCTCCTTCCTCCCCTCCCCCCTCTCTCTGTTCCTCCCTGACATCATCTCTCTCACCATCTCCTGTTTTGCAGCCTTTATCCCTTTCTACCTCCTCTCTCCCCACCCCCACCTCCAGCTAATTAAATGATACCGTGGAACATGTTTCATTTGCATTTGGCTCGGAGGCCTTGGTGCCGTTGGCTGCATGTTCATTAAACAGCACTGTGTAGAGGGATGTAATGAGCCAGTTTTATTACGATCGTCATCTGCCCATCTTAGGAGGCGATTATGTATTCGTTGGGAAAAAAGAGAACTACAAACCACAGTTACTAGCGCCTGGGGTTTAGGGGTGAGTAGGGAGAGCAGAGCCCCGTTCTGACTTGGGGAGGGTGGTAAGGGAAGGGGGAGGGGAGGTGGGCGCTGACATCGCCCCCTTTACTACAGCATCCCTGTAACTCTGAGGTCGGAAATCCCATTGGCTTTGACCAGGGTCCAGAACTCCTAAGGGTGGTTACTGCAAGGGGCCCCCACATTCATCTCTGTACCGGGCACCATCTGCAGCCGAGGTGAGTGGCTTGGCACGCTGGGTCCGCTATTTTATTACCTGTGCGTGCTACTGTGATTATGATGACAAAGGAACCCTTTGAAAAGTATCATGGGAAAGCACTTCAATGAGCATTTGTCCACCGTGTCTTTCTATCACAGATGACCAGGACTAGCAACAACCATAGCATCAGTTATGCCCAGCTGGGCACCAGACTGGGTGTTTCACCTGGATTATCTCACTTACCCGCGCAACCACCAGATGGATCGGTTATCGTTATCTCCATTTTATATGTGAGGAAACTGAAGCCCAGAAAGCTGGGCTTTCCAAGGCCACATAGCCAGGACACAGCGGATTCAGAGTTTGAACCCAGGTCTGCCCACACCAGAGCCTTCGCTTCTGCTCTCTGCCACCTGCAGCTTTGAAGGACGGCCCGCATAATCTAGGAGTTCTTCATTTTAGGTTAGTAATGCTAAAAAAATGATCTGAGCCCTCAAATACCATAGGGGTAACTGGCGGTTTCTGCCAAAGCCTCATCTTCCTCTCCAGGTTGCTTGGGTCTGGCTTTCGGAGCATCTGAGTCGAGGCAAGGACGGTAATGAGGATGTGCCTGTGCATACGGCTCTCATGGGCCAGGACGCGCCACACAACAGTGGGGGAGGGAGGAGCCAGCCATGGGATCGATCATCTGAGGGAAAGAGCCACTGGGCTGGAATCAGTTTAAGCCCTGACTCCACATAAAACTTGCTGAGGAACATTCAAGAACGTGAACACACAGAAAACAGTTACTGAGCCCCTGCTACATGGCAGCCTCTGAGTTTGGGGATACAGCAGTGCCCAAAGCAGATAAATGATCCCTCCCTCAGGTAGGTGACAATCAGGGTGAGGTGGACACAGGATGTGCTATTCCTCCTTGGGTTCAGTTTACCCATGTGTCCAGAGGATAGACGGGGGTCTCTGCAGCAGACTCACAAGCTCAGATTCTGCCAGGGGCCCAGTAAGTGACACAGGTGACAGTTGTGAGCCAGTGGGGATGGTGAAGAGCCAGGTCTGTGACCAGGGGCTGCTGCGCCGGTGACTGTCACTGGGTGAAATGCAGGCCTGGCATGTTGGCTTCTCTGATGCTTCTTTTTTTAAAATTAAGTTTTTAATGTTTATTTATTTTTGAGAGACAGAGAGAGTGCGAGGAGGTTAGGGGCAGAGAGAGAGGGAGACACAGACTCTGAAGGAGGCTCCAGGTTCTGAGCTGTCAGCACAGAGCCCAACGTGGGGCTCAAACCCGAGAACCTTGAGTTCATGACCCAAGCTCAAGTCGGATGCTTAACTGACTGAGCCACCCAGGCGCCCCTCTCTGATGTTATTTTTATGTGAAATCATTAGATTCTTTAATTTTATAAAACAAACAAGAAAATAAAAACAATTTTGTAGGCAAAAGCCCCCATCTGTCTGTGGGTGGGTCTGGCCTGCAATGATCATCCATCAGTGCAGACACGGAGGGTCCTGCGGTAAACATGGAGCATAGTAGGGAGTGACAGTCACAAGCTTCCTCTAAGCAGCTCCAAATGGGGCTGATAGAGTCCAAGGTCTAGAAATGATGGGGCAGGGGCTGCTTGGGGCGGGGAGGGGCGACACAGCCCGGGAGCCCCTGCCCTGCATCCACGCTGCTGTGAGAGGAGGGAGAGGGCAGGGAGAGCCTCCTTGTGCCTTGTCAACAGGAAGGAAGCAGAAGTGGCCCTCCCCGCCTGAGTCAGGGGCCAGGAGAGAGGGGTGGGTGTGTGTGAGTGTGTGTGCGCATGATGGGGGTGGGGGGTCAGGAGGGAGCAGAGGGGAGGGCAGGGCAGACCCAGAGGAGACCACGAGTTCTGTCAGCAGCGCCCCGGGTCACAAAGGCAGCGTGCAGAGGTGTGGGGGGCCTGGAACAAACAACTGTCACAAAGCTGACCCCTGGGGTCTCCTGTGTGCTGCTCCGCTCTCATCCCTTCCGTGCGTTATCTCACATGACCCTCACGACCCCGCTGCGAGGGAGGTGCTGTTATTAGCCCATTTCACAGATAGCAGATCAAGGCACAGAAAGCTTGCGTTTCCTCTTCAAGTCCTGGCACCAGTGCCAACCAGTCAGGGACAGAAGCCAGCCGTCAGCCCCCATGTCCGCAGCTGACCCAACGCTCCTTCAAGCTTCTAAAATATGGTCCCACATAGTCACAGCTGTCCTTTGCAGAGGACCCACTGTGCGTCAGGCACCGTGAGGAGGCGTTAGTCCCCACAGGTAACCCTCGCAACAGCGAATGAGGGAGGGACCACCGCTCCCACTTTGCAGGCAAGGAGACAGAGGGATTTGCTGCTGGGGTTTGTGCAGAGCCAGCCCTGGGCTTCAGGTGCTCCCAGCTTCTGGAGGGTCTGACTGCAGAATCCTCTTTCTCCAGAATTATCGTGCAGTGGCTGTGCTCCTCCGTTGCTGGTCAGGCTATGGAGGAAGCCATGGAGCTCACTGGGGTCCTTGGGCCCAGCCTTGACTCTTCCCACCCCTTCCCTGCAAGGTTCCAAGCCCAGCCCTGCCCCCATCCAACTCCGCCCGCACCCTGGGACAGCTAACAAGGCCCGGAGCCCCCGCCAGTCCCTCCTGCCTTCCCAGAAATCAGACACGTAAAAGAATTCTGATGTCCCCTGAGATCAAACAGAACTTTGGACTCCAGAGGCCCCTTACTCTGCCAAGGGCCCTTTCCAACAGTGAGATTTGTTAACTCGTTAGCAGAGAAGCAGCCATACTCTAGATAATCCCACAGCATATGAGCCTCCATCTGTGTCTGGCCTCCTGGGCACGCAGCGCGGTGACAGTCTGCTCCTCCCAGGAGGGCCTCCGGGGCAGAGCCTTCCCTGCCAGCTGCAGCCGCACTAGTGGCTAAACCTGCAGGAAGCACGAGATCCACAACCCCTGGGAGCAGAAGGGCCGGTGAAGAGCAGAGGATTTGGAGGAAACCCAGGAGGGAGACCTAGAGGAGGTGAAATGGTTGGTGGAGGCTCAACAGAACTGGAGGGAAGAACTCGCACTTGTTACCGTAACTTAACGTGAGGGTCTATTTTCTGGGACTTCCCATCCAAGCTTCCTCACCTTATGGAACAGACAGCATTGTTCCCATTTTGCAGATGAGGAAATTGAGGCCCAGAGAGGTTAAATGATGTGCCCAAGGTCACACAGTGTGTCCATAGTGGGGCAGGGGACTCAAACCTGGTGACTCCTAAGTCCGTCTGCTTCCTCCAACCACAAAGTAGGTCTGCTCTTCACTGTATGGGGCTCCCCTTGGCCCCCCTACCTCTGTCACCTCACCAAAGCCACTGGGCCACCACCCAGGAGAGGGCAGCCTCAGTAAATCCCAGCCTTCAGTGAGGAGGGGCCGAGAAGATCCCTCATGAGAAGCAAACCTTTCCCGGCAGAGTAAATCACAGGGCACTGCAGCCACCTTCCCTCCCCAGGAAGTTTGTAAATCAAACCTCAGACCTGGATCTGCAGCATCTGCTGTGAGAAGTGAGGCAGGAAGCAGGGGAGAAATGCAGGGCAAAGAGCAGAGCCCCTAGTCAGGCCCCGGGCGGGGGGGGTGGTG
>PJEM01021737.1:0-10632 GCA_004023845.1 Helogale parvula | reverse complement strand
AAATTCAGGAATGATCTGGCCTCTTGGCTAGCAAAAAAAAAAAGGAACATGAGAGAGCCAGCAAATGCCAAGATTTGTAGTGGTACATCAAAGAATGCTTCTCGATTCCAAGTGGCAAAAGATAAACTAAAAAGTCACTTGGACAAAACAAAGCAATTAGAACTCAGTCTCAAGAAAGAATGACTTCAAGATTATATACATTACACTTAAAAAAATAAATTAGAAAATCTCCTGAATCTATCAGTATTATATCAGCTAAATCCTTTCAGTAACATAGAATGGCTGAGGAGAAAGAGACTAAGTAGTGTTTTCATAGAAGTTTGTAGGCTCAACATAACTCCATTCAAGCTTAGAGGGAAGGGGAAAATCTCGTGAAGATTTATTGGTGTTATTATTGGTACATGCAATAGCTGGGTATCAAATAGATAAAAGGCCACCATACTTTTGAAAAAATAAATAAATAAAAAGAAAGTTGTACTGTCAAGAGAACCACAATTTGGACTAAAAGAGATCTGACTTAAAAAAATCTGACCCTTGGGCACTCTGACCTCCAATGAACAGGAAGCAGTATGAGAAAGCTTTTCTTGTCCCAAAGAAAGAATATTCTTCAAAATTTTCTTGATATATGGCCAGTGGAAACATCGAGAAAGAAGGTGCCTTCCAGGACCAGTAAAAAGTATTAAAATGAAAAGATTTCCTTGAGGATCAAGGGCAAACAAAAAGCATAAGGGGGTAGAGAGAGAGGAAACTATTTCCCTTTGAAAATCGGAAAGGCTTATTTACATATATGAAATTCTGGTGACTTGATAAATGGGTTGTTTAGCAGTGGGTGACTGTGTTCTGCAAGTAAGAAGACAATCAAATATTTTTGTGGCTAAAAATAGGAACTATGGAATTCATAGTAGGATTCCATTTAACTCCTGTTCCTAGGTAAGGCTTTCCTATCGGAGATTCACACTTTTCACTCAAATTGGACATCAAGTTTGGCCCTATAACTTGCTTTAGGTAATTCTATGTGAATGAAAGTAATATAAGCTTTTTTGAAAGGAAGTTTTAAGATGCAATCAAATGACTGCCATTTTTATTTTCCCTGTGCAAGCAGTCCGCTAATATTTTTTTAGCTTAGATACTGGAAGGATGATGAAGTACCATAGATCCACCAAAAGCTGAATTCTTTGATGATCTTCCCCATCATATTAGACTAAAGCTAGTCTCCAACTGAGGATAAATTTCATTTCGCTTATACCTCTACTGTATCTTGTTTCCTTGCCTCCACTCCCATTCTCTTTAAAAGCATTGCATAAGTAAGTACCTTGAGCTAGAATCCCCATATAAAATTCTTTTTTTAGGACCTTTATCTACACAGTTGATATCAGGAACAGACTCTAGACTTTCAGAAAGGGATTCTAGAATTGAATAGAAGTTCCTTGACTATAGTCAGATGTTGTGAGGTCTTGATTTATTTAAAACTTGACTGACATTGTTTCCATCAATTGTATCCATTTGAAAGGAATTTAAATGTGAAATTGTAGGCTATGAGATGTTTCCTTTTGTTTTTTAACATTCCCATTTAAATATTAAATTTCAATTTTCATTAGAACCGCACATATACGTTATACTCGTAAAAAATAAAGAAAACTATTAGTACTTTTGTTGGTAAAAATTGCCTTACTAGCCTTACTAAAACTAACAATAGTAAAAAAAATAGTAGGTATTCACCATTATTACATGCCAAGCATGATATAAACATTACCATCTCTTTAAAAAGTCATAGAAATCTTATACGTTAAGTAATTATGAAAGGAAATATTCATGTACAAATCTATATATTACCTTTTTTTAAAGTTAAAGGGTGTTATCCTAGGTTCAGACCAACAGTCATCTGGTAATTAAAAAAATTAATTATAGGGGCACATAGGTGGCTTGGTTGGTTAAGCATCCAACTCTTGTTTTTGGCTCAGGTCATGGCCTCACAGTTAATGGGTTCAAGTCTTGCATTGGGCTTCATGCTGCTGGTGCAGAGCCTGCATGGGATTCTCTCTCTCTTCCCTGGTTATCTCTCTCTCCCTTCCTCTCTTTCTCAAAATAAATAAATAAACTTTAAAAAAAAATAAAGAAAATAAATTTTACTCTCCAGGAAACTAAAATACACGCACATTGCACTAATTGAGGTTATGAATTGTTATATTTCAACATGATAATAAATTTCCTCTATTCACCCCCTCATTCTATCTCTTTCTCTCTTGTGCATGTATGTATGTATGTATCCACTCATCCATTCATCTTTCCATCCATCAATTATCTACCTACTTATCTATCTCTACCAGACACTGTATTTATCTAAACTCAATCTTCTCATAAATTACAGAAGATAGTTTTTAATTCAAGCATAAATGTTCTAATTAATGAATAGCATATGGGACTTCTATCCTTATTTTCTGATGCTGAGCACAATTTAGCAAGTTAAATTACATGGCCTGTTTACAAAGTACAGCCATTTGGTTGCTCAAACAACTGAGGCTAATGAGGATGTTTTCTCACCTCTTTATCTTCTACAGATTTTCTGTTCAGATTAAGCTTGGTAAAATCAATTTAACTCTAGCTTCTAGTTCGGAACATACATGTATAGAAGACCACACTACATTAAGCCAACTAGAGAAAACAGCAATGCAGCCCTAAGGAGGAAAGAATTTCTGTGCTGTAAACCTCATCAAGGAAGGAAAGAAGATGTGAAGTTGAGAGATAGCCAGAGCCTGCGGAGGTTAGTATACCATGGTAGGTATTTCAGAGTTTCTCTGACTTGACAGGAAGCCAATGGAGGGTTCTATGCAGAATGGAAGTGACAGGTCTTAAATTATATTTTAAAATGATGAACAACCTTGTTAACTGCTGCTGATTACTTCAGGAAGATGTTTACAGAAAAGTCCATTTGGCAAAAGAGGTAACTGCTGACCTAGACAAGAAAGGAGTGTGTAGCTGGAGAGCAGTGTGGGGATTAAGAGGGGATTTTTAAAATTTATTTTTGTTGTTGTTCTTGTTATTTGTTGATGGTGAGGTGAGAGTTTTATAGTTGCTTTATTCAACTACAGATTAGAGGCAAAATTATGCAATTTTTAGGTCAGATAAAGTCTCAAGCTACACACCCCAGGCTCAAATCCTGGATTATTTTCTTTATGTGGAAAATGGGTTTGATTGATAGTAGTAAATTATAGGATTGAATGAAGATTCGTGAGTCAAAACATCTGTAAAACACTTAAAACTATTCCCCACACATTGTAAGTACTATATTGTTAGCTATACAAAGGGCAAGTTTTTGATACAGTAGACATAGAGAAAAATTGCCAGAGAAAAATTAATTGAATGGGAGACAAAAGATGGGAATCAGAGCACAGATAAGGATTTGATATTAGATTGAAGAAAGCATAGGCGTCCATTTTAACAGGAGGAAAATCAAAATGTGTGTGATGAAGTATGTAGGTTGATTCTCTCTTCCTTGAGAGATAATTTATTAGGAAAAAAGCTCTTGTCTTATATTTGGACATTTATGATGTATATCTTCTCATGGAGTGGAGCTATTTGATTTATTCAGGGCATCTTTATTTGGATGAAAAAAGTAGAACAAAGTATTTCTTAACTTTATATGCTTATACTGGCCTTATTCCAAAATATATTTTGTAGCTATTTTCTGAAAAAGTAAAGTACATGTCTAAAATGTCATCTGTGAAAAAAAGTAAAGTGGACCAATTTTATGACATTGCTAATTTTTCATCTGTTTTAAATAATTTCAACACAATACAAATGTATACTTAAATGAACACATAAGTAATTGTGTATGGCCACTCAGTCCTTTAAGTATAAAATCTTTATTTTTGTTTCTTAAGTAAGAAGAAAATGACATAGAAACCAAATTTATTTTCCTCAAAATATCCGTAGATTTACAATTAAATTCGCAAAGCACTTCTTACTGTGCATTTTTTAGGCACAAAGACAAGAATACAATGAAACAATGATTAAATACACCAGTGCTTTTAATTCTAACCATTTTATTGATATTTGTGTTTCACTTTGACAATCAAAGTAGATATAGTTTCCTTTGAAACCCCTGAATCAGCACTTGACTCACGCCATTATGGTTAGCTAGTATTTTCAAATTGAGCAAAGATATCATTAAGTACTAGACAACAAAATATGAGAGGGTTTTTTGAAACTTAGTGTCAATAATTATGGTTAGTTTTATGTAACCATTCATTCATGATTTATAAGGTAATCATTTCATAACCCATGTGAGTAGGTTGTTGTGAATATTAAAGGCAAAAAAGGGCACCTGGGTGGCTTAGCTGGCTAAACCTCAACTTCGGATCAGATCATGATCTCGCAGTACATGAGTTTGAATCCCACATCAGGCATTGTACTGACAGTGTGAAGCCTTGAGCCTACTTCAGATTTTGTATCTCCCTCTCTTTCTTCCCCTCCCCTGCTCATGTTCTTTCTCTCTCTCTCTTTCAAAAAGAAATAAATACTAATTTAAAAAAATAATAAAAGCAAAGAAAAGTTATATTTCCAGTCTTAGATGCTGCTCATAGTATTGACATATGATTTAAAGACAGAAATTTCTAGGTTTCTCATTTACTTGGGATCATTGATATGTTGTTGTTAAAATATTTTACAGAACAAAAACACTATGAACACATACTAAACCATGAGGTTACTAACATCATATTTCTCAAAAACATGTTTATTGAAAATCAAGACATGAAACCAACATCAAGCAATTCTATATTAAGTGCTCTATAAGCAAAGGAAACAGAATGACTAATATATTATTTGTCATAAGTGGGAATAAAATAAAATCACCTTAGTACACAAACTAGTGTAAAAAGCAAACTGTCCTAGAAAAGTGTGAGTGTCACTCTTTCTCTACATCCTCGTCAACATCTGTTGGTTCCTGTGTTGTAATTTTAGCAATTCTGACAGGCATGACGTGATATCTCATTGTAGTTTTTGTTTCTATTTCCCTGATGATGAGTGATGTTGATCATCTTTTCATGGCTATTAGCACTCTGCAAAACTGTATGGCCCTTTATCAAAACGTTAAAAATAGAACTACTCTACAACCCAGCAAATCCATTACTGCATATTTACCCAAAGGACACAGAAACACTGATTCAAAGAGAAACAAGCACCCTGATGTTTATAGCAGCATTATCAATGATAGCCAAATTATTGAAAGAACCCAAATGTCCACTGACTGATGAATGGATAAAGATACATGGTATATATACAACAGAGCATTACTCAGCCATCAATAAGAATGAGATATTTCCGTTTGCAAGGACATGGATGGAGCTAAAGTGTACTATGCCAAGTGAAATAAGTCAGTTAGAGAAAGACAAATACCTATTATTTCATTCATTTGTGGAAATAAACAAAATAGATTTAAGTAGCAGGGGAAAGCAAAAGGCAAACCATAAAACAAACTCTAACTAGAGAATACCTGAGGGTTGCTGGAGCAGAGAAGGACAAGGGGGTGGACTAAATGGGTGATGGGTATTAAAGAAGGAATTTGTGATGACCACTGGGTGTTGTATGTAAGTGATGAATCACTTTTTATATGTAAATGAATCACATAGCTGTAGTCCAATAAAATTTTGTTTACAAAATGAGACAGAAGGCCAGCCATAGTTTGGCTACTCCTGATCTATTAGAATGTCCAAATGGATAAGTAATTTAGAAAATTTGATTACAAAGCTTTTAAGAATCTGAAAAACAATAACAGAGTTCAAGCTATTAGGACAAATAAGACTCTATAAATGTATCTATATATAAATATAATTGTAGATTTGACAATCACTATAGATTAAGACATCAATGTTGGGGTACCAGGGTGGCTCAGTTGGTTAAGTATTTGACTTTGGCTCAGGTCATGATCTCATGGTTCATGGATTCAAGTCAGGCTTTAGGCTCTATGCTGATAGCTCAGAGCCTGGAGCCTGCTTTGGATTCTCTGTCTCCCTCTCTCTCTGTCCCTCCCCAATTTATGTTCTGTCTCTGCCTCTCACAAAAAAATGTTAACAAAATAAGGCAAGCAAATTTAAAAAAATAAACATCTGTATGTTTTAATATTGACCCTATAAGGGTCAGGGGAAGTTTCTTATTTATTTTGTCTAAGCTGTCAGCACAGAGCCGGATGCGGAGCTCAGACTCACAAACCGTGAGATTATGACCTGAGCTGAAGTTGGACACCAGACCCACTGAGTCACCCAGGCGCCTCAATCCAAAATATTTAGAAATGAATTTTTCTCACTTATTATCAAGAGAGTCTTGTCAAACACTACAGATACACTTTTTCCCCCTGCCATATAAAGACATATATTTATTCCGATGTATCAAAAAATGTGTTTTAATGGAAAGGTTTGAAGACATGAAAATTCAAACTAACTTGATTATTTTCTGCTCATGCTTTAATCTTCGTCCAGTGACAATAAAATACTACACTTGGTGGAAATTGGGTGGTTATATGAAGAAAAGTGGGAAGAAAGACTGAGAGGAAGAGGATAATATTCGTGTGGAACTTTTAGAGTTCGATGTCCTACACTCCATGAATGACTTTAGTAGAGTGTGGGTCTTTGCTACCTAGATCTTCTGAAAAGAGGGTGGTCTTTATTCTCCTCAGGGACATTAAGGAAAACCATTGTCTAAGTCTTTCTCTATCATTTTCCTTAGGCAAAAGGGAGCCAACCACAATGGTTGGAAAGAGGTCCCTAGGTGAATTGATTGCATATGACAATATATTCATTTTATATTTGGGAACAACACTCATTATTTTGTGGTTCTATCTTTAAACACAGAAAACAGAAAAGTTATAGTAGTTCAAAGATTATCAAAGGAGGTAGATTCTAAAATATTAAAAGGATAAGGAAATTTTATGTAAAATTTATACCAATAATGTCAAAAATTAAATGAAATGGAAAAATTTCATGCCAATAATGGTCAAGAGGAAATCCGTTACCAGGATAACACTATTTTTATTAAGGCAGAAATTAGCAATTGAACTTTTACATATGGTCTAGGCAAATAATTACTTTTGCATTGGGTCCCAGGATGAATGAGACTGAACGCAAACCCTTTAAGAGAGGAATTTCCATGGATAAATTCCTAAATGCACATGCACTGCCAAAATTCAAATGGGAAGAGATAGAAAGCATGAATAGATCAATAACCACTGAATAAATAAAATCCATTATCAAAATCTCCCAACGAATAAGAGCCCAGGGCCAGATGGCTTCCCAGGGGTATTCTACCAGACATTTAAAGCAGAGCTCATACCCATTCTTCTCAAACTATTCCAAAAAATAGAAATGGAAGGAAAACGTCCAAACTCATTCTATGAAGCCAGCATCACCTTGATACCCAAACCAGACAGAGACCCAGCCAAAAAAGAGAACTACAGACCAATATCTTTAATGAATACAGATGCAAAAATACTCAACAAGATACTAGCAAATCGAATTCAACAGCACATAAAAAGAATTATCCATCATGATCAAGTGGGATTCATTCCTGGGTTACAGGGTGATACAATGCTCTCAAATCCATCAATGTGATCCATCACATTAACAAAAGAAAGGAAAAAATCCATATGATCCTGTCGATAGATACAGAAAAAGCATTTGACAAAATACAGCACCCTTTCTTAATAAAAACCTTTGAGAAAGTCGGAATAGAAAGAACTTACCTAAACATTATAAAAACAGTTTATGAAAAGCCCACAGCCAATATTATCCTCAATGGGAAAAAACTGAGAGCTTTCCCCCTGAGATCAGGAACACGACAGGGGTGTCCACTCTCACTACTGCTGTTTAACATAGTGCTGGAAGTCCTAGCATCAGCAATCAGACAACAAAAGGAAATAAAAGGCATCGGAATTGGCAAAGAAGAAGTCAAACTTTCACTTTTCACAGATGACATGATACTCTACATGGAAAACCCAACTGACTCCACCAGAAGCATTCTAGAACTGATTAATGAATTCAGTAAAGTTGCAGGATACAAAATCAATGTACAGAAATCAGTTGCATTCCTATACACCAAAAATGAAGCAGCCAAAAGAGAAATCAAGAAACCAATCCCATTCACGATTGCACGAAAAACTATCAAATACCTAGGAGTAAACCTAACCAAGGATGTAAAAGATCTATATGATGAAAACTATAGAAAACTTATGAAAGAGATTGGAGAAGACGCCAAGAAATGGAAAAACATTCCCTGCTCATGGATCGGAAGAATAAACATTGTGAAAATGTCATTACCACCCAAAGCAATCTACATATTCAATGCAATCCCCATCAAAATTGCACCAACATTCTTCTAAAGGCTAGAACAAACTATCCTCAAATTCATATGGAACCACAAAAGACCTCGAATAACCAAAGTTATATTGAAGAAGAAAACAAAAACGGGAGGCATCACAATTCCAGACTTTCACCTCTACTACAAAGCTGCCATCATCAAGACAGTATGGTATTGGCACAAAAACAGACACATAGACCAATGGAATAGAATAGAGAACCCAGAACTGGGCCCACAAATGTATGACCAATTAATTTTTGACAAAGTAGGAAAGAGTATCCGATGGAAAAAAGACTGCCTCTTTAGCAGGTGGTGCTGGGAGAACTGGACAGCAACATGCAGAAGAAACTAGACCACTCTCTTACACCATACACAAAAATTAACTCAAAATGGCTCAAGGACCTGAATGTGAGACAGGAAACCATCAAAACCCTCAAGGAGAAAGTAGGAAAAAACCTCCTAGATCTCCACCGCAGCAATCTCCTACTCGACACATCCCCAAAGGCAAGGGAAATGAAAGCTAAACTGAACTCTTGGGACTTCATCAAGATAAAAGCCTTCTGCACTGCAAAGGAAACAATCAAGAAAACTAATAGGCAACTGACAGAATGGGAAAAGATAGTTGCAAATGACATATCAGATAAAGGGCTAATATCGAAAATGTACAAGGAACTCACCAAACTTCACACCCACAAAACAAATAACCCAGTGAAGAAATGGGCAGAAGACATGAACAGACACTTCTCCAAAGAGGACATACAGATGGCCTACAGGCACATAAAATAATGCTCAACATCACTCATCATCAGGGAAACACAAATCAAAACCACACTGAGATGTCACCTCACACCAGTCAGAGTGGCTAAAATGAACAAATTAAGAGACTATTGATATTGGCGAGGGTGTGGAGAGACGGGCACCCTCCTACACTGTTGGTGGGAATGTAAACTGGTGCAGCCACTCTGGAAAAGTGTGGAGGTTCCTCAAAAATCTATCCATAGAACTCCCTTATGACCCAGCAATAGCACTGCTAGGGATTTACCCAAGGGATACAGAAGTGCTGATGCATAGGAGCACATGTACCCCAATGTTCATAGCAGCAATGTCAACAGTAGCCAAAACATGGAAAAAGCCTAAATGCCCATCACCTGATGAGTGGATTAAGAAGATGTGGTATATATACACAATGGAGTACTACATGGCCATGAGAAAGAATGACATATGGCCATTTGTAGGAAAGTGGATGGATCTCGAGGGTGTCATGCTAAGCGAAATAAGTCAGGCAGAGAAGGACAGATACCATATGTTGCACTCATAGGTCTAACAGGAAATTTTCAGAATGATCTAACTTCAAGAAAAGCAAGCAGTTAGTAGTGCTTAAGAAAAATTGATTCAGTATCTAATGGATAGTTGATACCTGTCAGAACACAGCATTTTATATACTGTTAAGTGAAACTTCAATACCATCTAAGTTTATTTTGGGAGGAAAAAAAAAGGAGAGGAATTTCCATTCCCTACAGCCCTGTGTCCTGGACATAAGCCTTGATGGTGTTTGAACTACAGATTTTGAGGGCTCATCTCTTTGGTGCAGAGCCTAAGAGATGGGGTTCCTGATGTGGGGCACAAACCTGCTTTGTTCAGAGAGAAGCTTCATATATGTGATCCCTCCCAACTATGTGCCACTGCACCAGGGGCTGGGTTTTTGGTGAGACCTTGTTTCTGCCTCTTCTACCTTCATTCTCATCTATGATCTGTTGTGGAGATATTGTTCAGCTTGTTTTCACGTCTTTTTCATGAATAATTTTTCTCTCTGTAGCTGTAGATTTGTGTCAGTGGGAGAAGATGATTTCAAGATCTTTTTTTAAAAAATGTTTATTTTTGACAGAGAGTGAGAGACATAGAAAGAGAGAGAGAGAGAGAGAGAGAGAGAGAGAGCAAGAGAGAAGGAGAAGGGAGGGAGGAGGGGCAGAGGAGAAGAGGGGCAGGCTCCAGGCTCTGAGTTGTCAGCACAGAGCCCCATGTGGGGTTGGAAATCATGAAATTTGAGAGCATGACCTGAGTCAAATTTGGACTTTTAACCAACTAACTGAGCCACCCAGGCGCCCCTCAAAATCTTTCTATACTTTGCTTCCTTGGCTTCTGACAGTAATCAGTATTTATCCAGTGCCTACAATCTGCCAAGAACAATTCTATGTGTTTAAAGATTATTTGTTGCAACTCGACGTAAATGGATTTTGTGAATTGGAAATGGCTGTCTTGTCTGTATTCTATATATGTGTATTC
>PJEM01021736.1:0-10635 GCA_004023845.1 Helogale parvula | reverse complement strand
CCGCCCCTCCGGCCCACCAGCCTTCGCCAGTTGTCCCTCCATGTGTGTGCAGCCTGTCGGGAGCTGGCGCCTGTTCCAGGACACCTGACACCTCACTTCTCAGGGATTTCGGCGGGTGGAGGCGCTGAAGGCTGCCGCAGGGGCTTAACCCTGCAGCCTGGGCGCCTGGTCCTCAGGGCCTCTTGACCCTGTGGACAGCTTTGGCACTGCTCCCGGCCTCCCCACTCCCCATCCTCGCTGGGAACACCCCACTTATCATCCTTGCTCTGGCACTGCCTGGCTCTGTGGCCTTAGGCAGTTAGTCCACCTCTGGTCACAGTCTCCACCAAGGACAGTAACAGCCTGGGGCGCCTGGGTGGCTCAGTCAGTTGAGCTCCTCCTTTCTTATTTTTTTATTGTTTTATTTAAAAAATTTTTAATGTTTTTATTTTTGAGAGACACAGAGACAGCGCGAGCAGGGGAGGGTCAGAGAAAGAGGGAGACACAGAATCCGAAGCAGTCTCCAGGGTCTGAGCTGTCAGCACAGAGCCAGACGCGGGGCTCCAACCCACGAACTGTGAGATCATGACCTGAGCTGAAGCCGGAAGCTGGATGCTTAACCGACTGAGCCACCAGGCGCCCCGAGTGCCTGACTTCTGCTCAGCTGATGAGTTTGCTTCCGATTCTGTGTCTCCCTCTGTTTCTGAACCTCCCCAGCTCGTGCTCTCTCTCAAAAATAAACATTAACAATAAAAAATTTTAAAAAGTAGTAACAGCTACCACATCCTTAGTGCCTAGCATGTGCCGTGAGCTGTATTTAGAGAGTATTTCTACAAATAAACTTCTCTTATAGCAAGATTCTGAGTTCTCAAATATTGGGTTGTTGTTTTTTTAAGATTTTATTTTCAGGTAATCTTGACACCCAATGTGGGGCTCAAACTCACGCCTCTGAGATCAAGGGTCACACGTTCCTTCAACTGAGTTGTCCAGATGCCCTTCAAGGATTGTTGACCCCATTTCACAGATGTGAAAACAGAGCAAAGTCCTAGGATTCACCGGGTGAAATAATCCACCCAATAGTAGGAACAGCAGTAACACGTATTTTGAGCTCACTGCGTGTCTTCTTTTTTTTAAGTTTATTTATTTATTTTGAGAAAGAGAGAGAGAGAGAGAGAGAGAGCGCGCGCTCGCGAGCATGAGCTGGAGAGAGGCAGAGAGAGAGAATCTAAAGCAGGCTCCGCAATATCAGCACAGAGCCTGATGCAGGGCTCCATCTCAGGAATCTGGGATCATGACCTGAGGCAACATCAAGAGTGAGTCTCTTAAACAACTGAGTCACGCAGGTGCCCCTCGCTGTGTGTCTTTTTCAAATGGATTGGCTTATTTCATTGTCCCTCAAATAAATTAGACCATTGGGAAGTCCTAATAGAAGTCCTTTTTGCAGATGTGGAAACTGAGGCCCAGAGAAGCCAAGTCATTTGCCTCGACTCACAAAGCTATAAAGCTGGGACCCATTGGGGTCAACAGTACACTCCTCTTGAGCCTACTAGTGACATGTGCCACACAAGGAATGCTCCAGGGATGGGGCTACCATCATCATTTCTACCTGTTTGGAAAGCATAAGTACAGCTTGGAGATGAAGGAAGCGTGAGCATAATAGGGCTTTCAATGTCCCCCGGGGGTGCTTCTAAAATGGCCATCACAGGGGCGCCCAGGCGGCTCAGTCCGTTAAGCATCCGATTCAGCTCAGGTCATGATCTCATGGTTCATGGGTTCGAGCTCCGCATCGGGCTCTTTGCTGACAGCTTGGATCCTGGAGCCTGCGTTGGATTCTGTGTCTCCCTTTCTCTCTCTCTCTCCCTGCCCCTCCCCCACTTACACTCTGTCTCTCTCTCTCTCTCTCTCTCTCAAAAATAAATAAAGGTTAAAAAAATGTATTTAATGGCATCACAGAGTATTGGATTTCCGCTGCCCTGTCCAGCACAGTATTACTAGCCACACACGATCACATCAGTGTAAATTTATTTTATTTTTTTAAATAATTTTTTAAACATTTTATTTATTTTTGCAAGACACAGAGAGGGAGAGACAGAGTGTGAGCAGGGGAGGGGCAGAGAGAGGAGACACAGAATCTGAAACAGGCTCCATGCTCTGAGCTGTCAGCACAGAGCCTGATGCGGGGCTCAAACACACGAACGGTGAGATCATGACCTGAGCTGAAGCCGGACACTTAACCGACTGAGCCCCCCAGGCGCCCCATTGTAAATTTAAATCAACTAAATCAAATTTAAATCAATTAAATTCTGAATCCAGCCCCTTGTTCACACTAGCCACTGTGCAAGGCCCTGAGAGCTGGTGGCTGCCACGTGAGAAAGCGTGGATTTTGAACATGTCCATCGTCCCAGAAAGTTCTATCGGGCAGTTGCCCTGTGGGAATGCACCCCTGGTTGCATTCGCTTTTTATCATCGAATTAGAGCCCAGGCTCTTTGACGTTCCCGTTAACTTGCAGATTTCTGCCGGATAGGAAAGAAAACCCCAATTATGCTTTTGTTGCATGTAGGACATTCACCAGCTCGCATCTAACCTAATCCCATTCTAACGTTCTTTAAAAAGAAAAATCCTGATAAATACCCAGTTCCCTAAACGCTCTTAGGAGCAGCTTGAGCGTGTAACAGGCTCCCTGAATAATCAGCTAATTAACCACCCACACGTGCTCGCTCTGGGTTGGAATGAGCCGTGTTCTCGGCTTTCTGAGAATGGTGCATCGACAGCCCCGTTGTGCAAACAGGGAAACTGAGGCTGGCTTGCTGCCTTCCCTGTCCCAAGCCCAGGGGCCCAGTCACTGCACACCCAGGCTTTCTGCACCCAGGGACCCCCCCATCCCCCCGCCCGGCTCTGGGAACCTGTCTTCCTCCCGCAGCCGCTGAGAAGGTCAGCCAGCTGCTGGGACATCAAAGGGAATCTATAAACACAGTTGCAGGAGGAAAACTATAGACACTTTCCTAGCCCCTCCCCCCTCCCGGGCTTGCCTCCCTCCCGCTCTGGATCTTTCCTGGCCGGACTCCTAGTCCAGTAGCTGGGCCAAAGCCCCCAACCCCAGGGACCCCTACTGGAAAGGAGAGGAGGGAAGCCGCTGACGGTGCCTCAGTTTCCCCTAATGGGCTCAACCTCCCTCCCCTGCAGGGCAACTGAGAAAATATCCCTGGGCCGGTCCCTGGGAGGTGAAGGTGAGATTCTAAACCCAGGGGTGAGGACGACCAGGTTGTCTGAGTCCTCAGATCCCAGAAACCTGGAATCTTCTTTCTCTCAGGGAGTATGCAGGGCTTCTGTGGCTGTGCGGAGCAGGCAGAGCCAAGGTAGGAACTTCAGACTTGGCCAGGGCAGTGTGGAGGGCTTTCTGGAGGAGGTGATATGAGCTGGTGATCAGAGGTGAGGAGCCAGTTGGGGGAAGAGGCTCAGGGGAAGGGGGTCAGAGTCCTCCTGGATTCTTCCTTCTTTCTCACTCCCCAAGTTCCTTGTCTTTTCATCTGAGATGCCTCTCAGACCCACCTATATCTCTCCATTGTCATGGCCTCTTGCCCTGGTCCAGGCTCCAATTTGCTATCCTGGATTAGTGGTCATCTCCTCCGCAGTCCCCCTGGGACTTCTCCAAAAGACAGCCAGAAGGACCTCTTTGAAAGTTAAATCAGATCATCTCATTTGGTCACTCTAAACTTTCTCCTGGATCCCTAGTGCCATTGAAATAAAATCCAAACTTTTCTCCACGCTCCCCATCTTCTCCCCGCCATCCCTTGTTCTCCCTCCCTCCCACTGGTCCACCTGTTCCAGCCACACGGATCTCCTCATTGTTCCTCCAACACGCCAGGCACCGTCCTACCTCAGGGCCTTGGCACATGCTGTTCCTTCTGCCCCTTCCCTGTTTTTCCCCCAATTGGCTCTTACTTCTTCAGGTCTCGGCTCAAATGTTTCCTCCTCCAAGAGGCCCTCCCTGATGTCCCCAGACAGTTCCTGCTCCTCATTCTTTTTCTTCTCTACTGACCCATATAATCATCTGAAATTATTTTAGTCATTCATTGTTTTCTTATGTTGTGTCCACGGATGCCGCGATAGGGCAGAGACGCTGTCTAGACCTCACACCTCTGTGGGCCTCCATTTCTCCATTTGTCAGAGGAGGTGGACTTATGACAAACTGTGCCCATGGGGAGGCTGCCTGCCTCATTGGTCATAATTTTCCTATTTCCATTGCCAGTTGACTCCTGCAATCATTATGCACATTATGCTAATTGTAAGGGTTTTATGTAAATGATGTGAGTAAAAAATGATGTGAGTATATATCCCCTCCCCCCCTCAGCCTCCCCCCAGAAACCCCCACCGCCCTAGGGAACCTGGAAGTTGGGGCACTGGCACCAGTAGCTGTCTCAGCCCATGGCCCCCCTAGGATCCACACTCAAGGGGGAGAGGCAGAGGGAGAGAAATCTAGGAATGTGGGTAGACCGGGACAGAGACTGGAAGAGAGCGAGAGGAGTGATGAGACGGGGATGGGGAGCCAGAGAGCGAAACATGGGGGGCCTGCCCCCCACCACACGCTTGTGTCACCTTCCTATCGTCACCCCCTTCGCAGCCTGTTGGAATCTTCTAGAAGAGGAAACTGAGGCTGCACAAGGGGAGCCACTGGCCCCAGGGCCATCCCAGGGCGGGCTGGGATGAGAACTGGTCAGTTGCTCTGTTGGATGCTGGAGGCCAGGGCGCTTGCCTGGACCTTTCCAGTACCTCAGTGTCTTTACTGAGCGCCTGCTCTGTGCCAGGTTCTGTGCTGGGCAGTGCAGACACCACGCCCAAGCGCCTTGACCAGGACAGTCTGTCCTTGCCCTGGGGCTCCCGGTCTGGACTAGTTAAGATTCCAGCTGAGACAGTAATGGTGAGAATGGAGGAGATGTTATCCCGGTGGGACTGGGAGGAGAGGGAGGCAGCCAGCAGGAGGAGGGAATTACTTGGGCAAAGGCCCTGAGGCAGAGGAAAGCGGTTCCCAAGGCACAGAGTGCCCTGCATGACCTGCCCCCTCCCCCTACCCCACCAGTCCCTGCTTCCTCTTGCCCCCTCACTGCTTCTGCTCTGGCTGCTTCAGCCAGTTGCCTCCTCTAACAGGTCAGGTCAGGCATGGTCTTGCCTCAGGGCCTTTGCATTGGCTGTTTCAACCCTGCCCCCCCCCCCCAACTGTCTTCCTACCCATATCAGCCTTCAAATATCCACTCAGATGTCACCTCCTTTATAAGTCTTCCCCTGACCACCTATTTAAAATCCACCCCCTGCCCCGGCCCTCCCCATCTTCTCTCCTTGCTTAATTTTTCTCTTTAGCAACATCTGGCCCAGAAGAGATTTCACATACTTCTATTGCTTCATCTCTGTCAACCCCATTGGAATGTCAGCTGCACAAGGCCAGAGATTTGTCTGCTCTGTTTGTTGCTGGGCTCCCAGTGACTAGGACAAGCTGGGCACCCAGCATCCAGTAAGTGCTTAATAATTGCTTGTTAAATAAAATAATCTTCTCCGGTGCTGAGCCCTGGGCTCACTGGTTCTGGGCTGAGAAAGTCCTTGTAGTTGCTGTGATTTCCCCGCAAGTAAGGCAGTGACTCCCCCTGCTGTCTCTGATGAGTCCCGGGTGTGTTCAGCTTTTAGCTCCTAAGGGACACAGCAGTCGCAGCCCCCGGGTCCAGGGGGCTGGAGACAGGGTGTCTGGAGGGGCAGCCGGTCCTCACTGACTGCCTGGCTGAAGGCCTACTGTGCGCGCCCAGGTCTTGCACACAACCTCTGTGGTGGTCGAGGGGGTCTTGGGCAAACTCTGGGGCCAGGCGTCCTGGGGTCAATTTCCTGTCATTGCTGAACGTGTGCAAAGTGCCTGGAGCCTACTGTGCATACCATAGGTGATTAATAAATATTCCTGTAGCTATTATTTCACTGGGTACCCCTCCCCTGCCTGGGAGGTGACCTCCTGTTGTCTCACTTTGCTACTGAAGGAATCAAATGACCTGGGCTCCCTGCTTCCTCATTCCACACAAGAAGAACAGGTCCAGAGAGCTCTTGGGCCCTCACTCCATTCATTCATTCATTCATTCACTCACTCATTCATTCATCTGTTCAACACACTTTGTTGAGTGCCTACTGTGTGCTGAGCCCTATTCCGGACCCCAGGGACACAGTGGAGACCAAGATTGACTACTGACAGGGCATGGGGGTGAAGTTGGAAGAGAAGGAAAGAAAGAGATAGAAATGCCATCAGTAAAAACTACAGCGAAGCCACCGCAACAGAGAAAAGAGAGGTGATGATTTGGTTGTATTTCTTACGGTTTCCCCTTCATTGGGGTTTCCAGTGTTCTTTTTATTCATTTATTTTTAAAGTAATCTCTACATCCAGGACAGGCTCAAACTCACAACCCCGAGCTTGAGTTGCGTGGTCTACCACTTGAGCCAGCCCGCTGCCCCAAGGGTCGTGATTGTTTAGATGGGGACAAGTTGGGAGAACATTTGAGCTGAGACCAGAGTAGGTGGGGGAGGGAGCCCTTCAGGGGAAGAATATCTACACCCGGCAGCAGGCATAGCCTGTGCAAAGGTCCTGAGGCAGGGCTCTTGGGGGAACAGGGAGGAGGTTGGTGTGGCTGGCGCAGAGTGATGGGGAAAGGGCAGAAGGAGGTGGGGTCTCAGAGGGCACTTTTGGATGAAGGGGGCACAGGACAGGGTCACGGCCCAGGCTCCTAGACATACACCAAGACAGAACTATCATATGGTCCTTCCCCCCAGCTGCCCTCTGCCCTCCAGCCCTCTATTCGTGCCCTTGTCCCTAAGGAGAATTTGTGAAGCACCTGCTGGGTGCCAGGCACTTAGTTCTAGGTGATGGGGATTCAGCAGAGAACAGAGCAGTGCTGTGGGGGAAACAAAGTACAGTATTTGGCTGTGAAAAATGAGACAAAGAAAACCAAGCAGGTAAGACGACAGAAAGGGATGGTGCAGACGTGGATGTGCAGGTGACATCGGGACAGGGACGTGAAAGACAAAGCATAGGACATATTGGAGATCTGCGGGGACAATAGTCCAGGTGGGGAGAACAGCGAGTGCAAAGGCCCAGGGGCAGGACGGGCTGGATATAAAACTACACATTCCAAGACACCCTCAAGTCCTTGACAGCTACACCTACCCCAACATTTCAGAGTAGAGCTCCTTCTTCTTCCTCCAGGAAGACCCCCTGGATCTTCAGTACTTCCAGATGAGAGCAGCACCCAATGGGGCTGAAGAAGCAAAGGAGGGAGGGTCTGTGCCCTGCTGGGGGGAGGGGCAAAAGAGGGCAGTGGTTGGCCCCCAAGACCCCACTGGTTCAAGTGAGTGACCCTAAGTCATTTGCCTTTACCAGCCTTCCAAGCTAAGGGGTCTCTGAGCACCCCGGAAATCATTAAAAGCATACGGTTCAAATTCCAGCTGCATTTCCTGGCTGTGTGAGCCACCGAGCCATTTCTCTCTGGGCCTGTTTCCCCTCCCCGCCAAAAATGGGGTGATAACAGTACCTGTGCTTTAGAATCGTGCCATTATAGTGATTCACGCACAGTGCGGGGCCTTCTGGATTCCGTCAGGGGTGGCAGCAGGACGGGAGCGGAACGCTGCTCACCCTGGCCACTCGGGTCCGCTCAGGCGGAGAAACAGGCCTAGAGGGGCAGGGACACAATTCGTAGGGTGTTGCTGGTGCCTGTGACCTCTGGCGATGCCCTTCCCGTCCCTGGGCCTCCCTAGCTGCCCCGGAGGGCAAACTGTGAACTTCCTGCCGCCCCCTCCAGGTCAGGGCTCAGTCAGGAACCCAGGGCTGGGGGAAGGCAGCAGCCCAGCCTGACCTTGCCCGGATCCAGGGCGTGAAAGACCCACTCATGAAGGCTGAGGCGGCCCTCAGGGGTGGTGCCTCCTGCAGGGCCTTTGTCCCGAGCAGGCTTCTCTGCCGAGTTTTACCTTCCCATCCCCCACCCCGCCACCCCGTACTGTACCCGATCTATCTGTGGTCCTTCTGTGGCCCCGGAATCCCCCCTCGTGGTCCTCCCGGACCCTGGCTCAGTCGCAGCGCCGTCTACCTCAGCCTGTGTCTTTACCTTGGGTTCTGCAGCGCCTGTGCTTACAGCCGCACCCCTCCTAGCCTGAAGGTCGGGGAGTCACATGTCTTTTTGACTGCTTGGCCCAGAACCTGGCATACAGTAGATGTCCAATAAATGTTTGTTGAAGGAACAGACTGCAAAGGAGTCCAGTCGAAGCCAAGGCCATAGGCAAGAGAGGGCATGGCAGGGGGTAGGCATAAATCATGGTGTGGAGGGGAGAGGGTGCAGAGCCTGGGAGCCAAGCTGGGGTGCCGGTTTTAGCCACCTCCCTTGGGGGTCAGGCGGACAGGGGCTGGTGGAGAGCAGGTGCTGGGTGATTTGCCTGGGACTCTGGCTCAGCCGTAAAGAGGGTCAGAGCAAAACCACCAGCAGGAAGGACGGGCGGCCAGCAGAGCTCTGTGGTATCGGGGACAGTCCCCTGGCTCATGCCTGGGGCCTGGAAGGACTGGGTTGTCTCCATAGATGCCAGGGTATCCCGAGGAGTAGGGTTCAAAGTCTGAGCCCTACTTCCCTGCCGCGTGTGTGGCCGACAGGAAGCCATATGCCCTGTCCAAGCCACTCACCCCCAGACTGCCTGGAGCCGCTGATGGGATGCAGTGGGTAAGGCATATGCACTAAAGGCGCTCAGTAACTAGCAGTAAAAAGGCTAATGCTTTCTTCCCATCCCTCTGTGAGGTTAGGCAAGCTCCTTGACCTCTCTGTGCCTCAGGGTCCCATCTGGGGGGCCTCCTGGGGGCTTCCATGAGGAATGAATGAAATGCTTAGTTTATCAGTATAAGGACGGGTCTGAATCAAACTGACTCTGACCTTGGAGGCCTAAGTGTCAGCTTCTCAGACCACCCTTGTAACACCCAATCAGGAAAGACCAGCTAACACCTTTAACATTTCTGGGGGCGGGCCTAAAGATGGAGGTTAAGACTAGTCACGCCCTACAAGAGGGTCCTAGTCACCCCCTATGTGAGGGTCCCGGATCCACTCTGTAATTGGTTAAAGTTACTGTCAATGATGTGATGCTATAATGATTGGACCCCTGTACCTGTGTCACAATTTCCTGTAACTCTCCTTTCCCAAACTCATAAAAGGCCCTGCCCCCCCCGCACCCCCCCCCACCCCCCAGGCTCAGGGCTCACTCCACGTGGATGCAGTGTGTTGTTGAAGTCTGTGAGCCCGAATTTAGGCTGGCCGGGCCTAAATTCGTAATAAAGCCCTTTGCTTTTGCATGCGTGATTCGGCTTCCCTGGTGGTCTCTGGTTTTTGGGGGCGATATTAAAATCTGGGTGCAACATCAGTTGTTTGGAAGAGGCTCACCGTGCAGTGTGTGTGCGCAAGAAGTGTCACTAGATAAATACATAATAGCACAACACATTTATTGAGCACCTGCTGTATACTGGAGATGCCAGAAGGCCCAGGACAGCAGACAAGCCTGGGGGGGGGGGGGAAGACACATACACATCCCACTTGCAATGAGGCTCCTGAGAGGGTCTATTGCTATCCTAAAGTCACAGAGGGTCAGTGAGGTTACAGGGAGTACTTCCAACCTAACCTAGCGCTCCCCAACCCCTCACTCTAGGGGGCCCAGAGTGCTCCCCACCGGCTCAGAGAGGCCTAAAAGGGAAAACAGAAACCCCCTCTGGACTAGGCCCCAGGGCACTGCACAGAGGACAGCCTGGGTGCCACATCGCCCAGGTTCAAATCCTGGTCCTGCAGATTTCTGACTAGGTGACCTGGCCAAGATGTCTTCCTGTGCCTCAGCTTCCTCACATGTCCACTGAGGGCTGTTGAACGTAATGCTTGTGGGTTGAAAACATGACCTCATAGATAAAAGGGGTCCTGTAAACCAAAAGGTTCTTAGTGCCGCATCATGTCCATCATCCCCCCGGGGTCTGACTGGGGCTGCATCCTGGAGAGGGGAGGAGACCAGGAAGTGGAGGGGGGCCTATTAGGCTTTCCCTACCCAGACAAAAGCAGGGTGCCTCCCCCTGGGTAACTCCCCCACCCCCATAGCCGCCTCCAGTGCCTCCTGCCACCCACCAGGCTCCTCCCTCCGTTCCGCGCATCCTGAGCTCTGGGCCGGGTTCTGCGCGGCTTGGGCCCGTTTTAGAGTGGGGGGGGGGCGGAGGTGGCGGAGCCCCTGTTGCAGCGGCTGAAGGAGGAGATGCAGCCCTGGCGCGCCCCGGGTCGGGCCCCTGCGCAGCGCCTCCACCCCCCTCCCGGCAGTGAGGCGCCGCGGGCGGGGACCGGGAGAGTGCGCGACCCCAGCTCCGTCCCCGCAAGGGATGCCCAGCTGAGCCTGCCGGGCCGGGACTGGTGCGCGCACGGACCCCCGCCCTCCGCGCCCGCGCCCTCCCGCCTCGCACTCCATCCCGGCACTCGCGGCGCAGCTGCTCCGAGACAAGCGCCCGGGGGCGTCGGCAAGGGGGGACTGGGGGAGGCATAGCCCGGGGTTTCCGTCGGCACGCAGCAGGGGGGCTCGATCTCGGGCCGGGGTGGCCGGGTCAGGCGCTAGGATGGGGGCCCCGGGGCCTCGCC
>PJEM01021735.1:0-10633 GCA_004023845.1 Helogale parvula | reverse complement strand
CGGGCTCTGCGGTGTGGGGGTGAGCGCCGCATCTAGGAGCAGTTCCATCTAATGACGGTGGTCCTGAGAGTCCGGGAGGGAGCAGAGCTGTTCTCAGCTGGGGTGGGGGCGGGCACCCCTCACTGAGCTCTTCTGCCCGCACCTCTGGGGCCCTGATGTCTGGGCACTGCTGTGGGGGTTCTGGTGGCCAACCTGCCTTCAGTCATCAGCCCTTTCACCCACAAGTGCCCTGCAGATTAGCCTCTTCTCTGCTGTGACTCCTTTCCCGCAGGTACAGGGCGCAGGGTCCGTCAGGGCAGGGCCTTTCCTCCATTGGGAAGCGTCCCCTGGGACGTGGGAGGAGCAGCCGTGGCCCCGAAACTCGGGGAAAGTGGTTCAGAACATCCGGTGCCTGGGCGCCCCCCACCCCCGCTCCATGCACCCTGCCCCCGGGACTGGAGCCGCAGCTGTCAGCCTGGGTTTCGTGCGTAGAACTTGCCGGAATGGAGAGTGGCTGGGGTGGGGCGAGGATGTGACGCACGCCCTGTATGCAGGTCGGGGGAGGAGAGACCTACACCATCGGCCTGCGGTTTGCAGCTCCCCTGAGCGCCGGGGAGGAGGAGATTCTGATCTACATCAACGACCACGAAGACAAAAACGAGGAAGCGTTCAGCGTGACCGTCACCTACCAGTGACGCAGTGGCCGGAGGGGCAGCTCAGGGCCCGGCTCCCGTTCACCCTCTTCCCCTCGCGCCCTGCCCAGGCCACTGGCGAGCGTGCCGGGCGTGGAGGGGGCGCCGTGCTCCCGTGGGCTCCGCACCTGGGCCGGCCCTGGGCGTCCCCAGCGAGGGCGCGGGGCCCACACTGCGCGGCTCGTGTCTCTGCCGCGGGCGGGGGAAGGCGCTGTTCACAACGTTGGTTTGCTTTTTAGCAGAATGTGTTTTATGAATCATCTTAAATGATAAAATTATGTTTTCTTACTGGATTTTGTACAAACGTGATTTGCTATGCAATGTTTTATCTTGGTATTATTTCATATATTTTTAAGTTATGGTGAAATACTAAATTTTCACGGTTTTTCTCTATTGACGGTTTTCTCGAGTGCTTTCTGTTGTGTTGGCTGCCGTCGGGGGCTCCAGCCTTCATCAGGCATAAGGCTGGGTTTGCCTCGGGACAGCATGGCTGAGGGAGGGGGGCGGGTGGCCTGGGCCTCCGGCCTCCTGGGGAGTCGGCGTGGACCTGGCCGGAGTGGGTGTGCGGTGCCTGAGCTCTGGGTCTGGTCCCGGCCTCCCTGTTACAGGGACCCTGTGATGACGTCGGGCCCCCGGGAAATCCAGGCTAGCTGCTCCCCTTCAAGATCCTTCCTTACTCTGCCCCAAATGTCCCCTTTTGCGTGTCGGGTCCCATAGTCAGCTTCTAGGAATTAGGATGGCGACACGCTGGGCCTCTTTTCTGTCTACCAGAAGCCCCTTGGCCAGAGCCGAGTCACATGGCTGCCCTCACGTGATGTCATGTGTGTGGATAGCGGGGGTGTTACTGCTGAGCGGGGAGGGGGCAGGATTTGGGGGACAGCTGCGGACTTCGCCCCAGTTGCTGGCGGAGAAGCCGAGCACTGGGCGGACTGGGAGCGCACCGGGCGATGGAGGCACGGGACGGAGGACAGAGCATAACCGAGGGCCAGAGCATCGTTTCATAGCAAAAACCTTGCTTTCAGTTCATTCCAAACACGGGTGAGAAGGAAGCAGGGACCCCGAGCCCCGGCAGGCGGCGAGCCAGGCCATTCCGACTCTGGGGTCATGGGAAGGCAGCAGAGTGGTTGCCAGCCCCGTGCCAGTCTCAGTGCGCATGCCTAGACCCGGGCACCCCCCACCCCCCACCCCGAGCCCACAGGGAGCCCTCCAGCCTCGTGTGCCGACGAGGCACCCTGCACTGGGGTGGGCAGGGGGCCGGCAAGGGGCAGGACTGGGCAACCGAGGCCCTCAAGAGCCCCGATTTAGAGCTGGGCCCTGTGGGCAGGGTTAGAGGGTGCTGGAGCCGACCTGCCACCCACGTCCTCTGCCGCACGGCCCCGCGCCCTGTCCCAGAGCGTGCACCGCAGCGTGGAGGTCGGATTCTGGGGAAAGCCACCAAACGTATTTATGGTTTGTTTGTTTTTTTAATCGTGTGACAGTGTATCAAAGTTCATCTTCTTCCCTGTTTTGTTTGCACGCCCCACGCCGTGTTTTCCGGAAGGGGGGCCTCTAAGTTTGCACTCGGGTCACAGGGCCGGAGCTCTGCTTGTCTGCGCCCCGTGCCAGTCCCAGCGCGCATGCCCAGACCCAGGCACCCCCCACCCCGAGCCCACAGGGAGCCCTCCAGGCTCCATGGCAGCATCGCCTGCTGAGCCCCGCGAGGCGAGGCTGTGACAGAGGTTGGCAAGGTCTTGTCACTCACGCCCACCGAGGGGTGGGGTCGGAGATGGCCTTGCTCGGTCGGCCTCGCTTCCGCAGTCTTCTGTGTCTCTGCGCGGCTGCGCGGCTGTAATTAGGATCGCGAGTCGCTGCTGCCCGTGACCGGCAGGGAGATGTGTTGGCAGAGCGCTCAGGTCGTGTCCTCCTAGGTGACCTCAGGGTCGATGGACACGATTATGAAGCCGTTATGCTCCGTTTCTCTCCATCCCTCTCGCTGGGGAGGGGTCTCGGGACCACCTCCTCTTCCCCTGCACGAGCTGCAGGACGAGACACGGGGTCCACGCTAGGGGTGGGCGGCAGCGGACTGGGGTCACGGGAGGAGCAGGACAGGGACCCCTTTCTCAGGCCCTGCTGGGCTGCAGGGTGGCGGCCGGCGGGCCCCCGTGCTACCGAAGCAGGCCAGCCCTGCGACTCCAGGACTGCACGCCTGTGGTCCCGTGGCCACGTGGGGACAAGGAGGGTGGGAGGAGGGGTGGCCGAGGGCAGAGGCACAGGTGGGTGTGTCATTGAAGGGGGCAGGGGGGCCTCCCTGGGGGTGGCCGATGCCAGTGGCTAATGGAAGCAGGCTGGCTTCTCAGGGAGCAGAGAGGGGGTGGTGCCCCTGGGGACCGCATGCCCTGTCAAGGGTGGGTGCCTTTGGGGCCCTTTCCGGAGACAAGCTCCCCACCACTTGTGGCTTGTGCCCCTCGGGGCCTGTGCGGTGCAGCTCCCGGCGGATTTGGGGGTTGTCTTCCCAGGGGCCGGGGGCTGAGGACTTGGGTTTCCGCACCTCCCAGTGTCACAGGCTGGGACCGGCCGAGCGAGAGCGCCCCAACTTGCTCTCACACCTGACGCGCTGCCGAGCCCTGGCCAGGACGTCTGGCCACCGTGCTCGCTGTCCTGGTGAGAGCTGGTGAGGAGGGGCCGCCTGTTGGGGGAGGGGAGGGCATCGGGCCCTTTCACCTCCATCTCCTCCCTCTTCCAGATGCGTCCAAGAGCTGGGAAGTCACAGGAGGAATGCTCTTCCTAGGGAGACAGCCCCACCTCGGGGCCCATTTTGTTGTTGTGCAACTGTGGGCCACAGGACCTTCCTGACCCTGCGTCTAGGCTGTAAGACAAGACTGAGTGGGGTCATTTGGGGCCCTTCTGTGCTGGGCGCCCAGGCAGGGGCTGTGGAAACCTGGCCACGTTGTCCCGACAGTGTTCTGTGCTCGGTGCGCCTGGTGCTGGGGGCCCGACTCCGCCCAGCCGTGGCCCTGCCATGCGGAGGCAGGAACGGTAGCACCAAGTGAAGACGGCGCTGCCCCTGGCAGGAGGTGGCGGGAGGCGGTACCCTCCTGGGCGTGCCCGGGCTGGGCTGTGCGTGGCTTGCTCACTGGTGCCCCAGGAGTGCCCAGGGCCATTGGCAAGACGGGTGCATCAGCCAGAGCGGACTTGGGTTCACGATGGAGGTCGGAGAGCTCCGTCACTTACCTTCACACCCTCCTTCCCTCCTTCTTTGTTTCCCCCAACTTGGACTCGTGGGCGCCCCCTGTGCGGGGCACTGTGCAGGGCAGGGGCATGCGGTGCCACGAGACAGACGCGGCCCCAGTGATAACACATGGCACCTCCTATATGCGTAGGCAGCAATAAAGTCTGTGAAGGGGGAAAAGCAGTGAAAGGGCTTTTATTTATTTTGAGAGAAAGCGAGAGAGACCAGGGGAGGGGCAGTGGGAGAGAAGAAAAAATCCCAAGCAGGCTCTGCGCTGTCAGCACAGAGCCCAACGTGGGGCTCCATCTCACAAACCTCGAGATCATGACCCGAGCTGAAACCGAGAGGTGACCCTCATCCGACTGAGCCCCCCAGGCCCCCCGGGGTTTTCTATTTCAGAAAGGAGGTTGAGGCCTCTCTGAGGACGTGATGTTGAGCGAAACGTGGAATGAAAAGGCGTAGCCAGGAGTCGAGGGTCTGGGCCAGCTCGCAGGGGCCTTTGGGCTGCAGGGGGGAGTCTGGACTCGGTTCCTGAGGTCACCAGGGCGGTGGGGCTGTGGTGACAGACGCCCTGCCCTGGCACCAACGCCTGCGGCCCAATCAGTGACCTGCTCTAACCCAGTGATGTGGCCCGGCGCCCCTCGAGGGTGTGTGCCGTCTGCACCGACAGGCTGCGGTGGCCTCGGTGCCCGCCGGGCTGGCACGGGCACGCTGGGCTCGGCGAGCAGGGACGTGCTTGGTTCCCCAGAAAAGCAGGTTGTCAGCACACACACGTTCTTCTCCTCTTCCCTGACCCTTCCCTGGCAGGCCTGTGGCCTCTGGTCACCGTGGTGGGCAGAGCCCTCTCCTGCGCACAGGTAAGGACTTGGGGCCCCTCCGGGGAACGAGCCTCGGGCACAAGGCAAAGCCTGACGCCCTTCTGAGCCTCTCCCTCCTCCTTTCCTTCCTTTGTCTTTTCTCGCAGAGAGCAGAGATTTCTTCTATGACGGAATTCCAATGTCAGATAAAGGTCAGCACCATGACCTTGATCTGGCCACCTGCTCTCCTGCTGGGGCCCAGACTCCAGGTCAGGTTCGCCGTGCAGCCCGGGCTGTGAAAGGTGCGCCTTCTCCCCCCCCCCGTGAACCAGGAGCCTCGGCCTAGGCAAGGACGAGCGCTTGGACCCTCCGTGCCGTTTGGGGTCCCGGGGCACAGCTGGCTGCACCAGCGCGGGGGGTTTGCACCAGAAAGCTGGCCCGCGGCTCCTTTCTTCCCGCGCACGGAGCCCCACCTTCTTTCAGCGGGAACCTTATGGTTTCCGTCAAGGGCGTTTTTGGGTATTGTTCTATTTCTTCCCTCCTGCTCCTCCTCCTCCCACCCCTGTGAAAGCCACTTTTAACTAAACGGAGTCAAATGGAAGCCAGATTAGCTGCTCTGCGTTTCTCATGTCTGATAATGATTTAATGCTATGTTTGTCCCGATTTAGAAATAAATTAAAGCGCCCTTTAAATTGTGGCTCCAGGTCCTAGGAGGTTGGAGAAAACAGTCATGGTGTTTGAGTAACAACCTTTCCTCCCTCCTCCTGCACGGAGTCGAGGTGCGTCCGTGGGCCTGACCCCCGGCAAGCGTCGGTGTTGTGTTCAGGCGCATGCGCTGACAGCTTCACAGAGACAGGAGGGGGAGGTGATGGCCGCGCACCTGCCTCGCGAGGGGTCAAGGGGGTCCCAGGGGTCCCAGGTCTGGCGAGGCCTGAGCGCAGTGGGGTCGCACTGCTCCAGCAGGGGCGGGACCGGCGGTGAGTTTTGAGGCCCTTCCTGCGCTGCCGAGGGCAGAGCCCCGCGTTCCCCAGACATCGCAGTAGTGCGGGCACATCTGGCGCTGCCACGTGGGTCCCGGCTTGGACCCCAAGGCCAGGGGTGACCTCTCCACGGGAGGCTGTTCAGAGCCCAAGGAGCCTCGCCCTGTGTTGGGGGGCCGGGGCGCCCCGCACACTGCTCCGGGCGGGGAGGGAGGACGTGAAGCCTGGTACAGGCTGGAAAATGGACTGAGGGACCGTCACTCTGCCAAAGGAGGGCGACTCGGTCCTGCGAAATTCGTGTCCACCTGGAACGGCAGCGTGTGGCCTGACCTGGGAACAGGGTCTTCTTGATGTCCCCGAGGTAGTGACGGGGATGTAATCACACTGGAGCAGGGCGGTCCCTGAGTCCAGGGGGCGTGTCCTCACAGGGGCAGATGGCGACGCACAGAGAAGATGGAGGGATGTGTGATGACAGAGGCCGAGTGGCCGAGGACACCAAGGACCGCTGGAAGGTCCCAGAGCTGGAAGGGCGGAGCCTGGGACACCAGCTCGCTCAGAGCCTCCGGAAGGAACCAGCCTGCCCCACCCCCACCTGCCCTCGGGACTCCTGGCCCCCAGAGCGGGGAGAACGAACCTGCCTTGTGCCAGGGCCACTGAGCTCGTGCTGGTCCATTGTGGCAGCCCCGGGACGCGGACACAGCAGCAATTCTGGGGCCCACACAGCCCGGGGGTCCAGATTTCTAGTCCATGGTTGGGGGAGAGATGGTATAGGTCTGAGGGGGGCCCACGGGTGGGGTGCCTGGCGAGAAGCCCCAGCGGGCTGTCCTCCCCGCACACGTGGCCTCGGCTTGCCATCCCGAACTGATCGGTGCCTCAAGGATCCAAAGAAGCATTTCTCTACGAGAATTCAACCTTGAAACAAGCGGGCTCCAGAGCGGCGTGTTCCTGCCCAGGACCCGGTTCTGACCACACTTAAGGACGAGAGAAGGAAGAGCCTCCTTTCACACTGAAGGTCAGACCGGCAGAGAGAGGAGGCCTGGGCCTGCCTCCTGGCTGCTCTCCTTGCTTCCACATGGGCCCCCTGCTTATGCCCCCAGCAGACAGCGAGACCCCAGGAAACCCACACCTAGTCCCAGGCCCCCCCAAACCCCCCCACCCCGTTCACCCATCAGCGGGAGGACGGCAACGCTGTTCTAGACCCGAGTCTCTGAACTCCCTCCCACTTCCTCCACCTTGTCCCTCGGCCCTGGGCGTCCCTCTGGGGGAGCGAGGAGCGCAGATCCAGACCCTGATGTCTGCTCGGCACGCACTCCTTCCGGGGGCCTCTCTGGGCATGCTCCGTCCTCTGTGAGGTGGGGTCCTCCATCCTCTCTGTGAGGCCTCAGCTGGGGTGCTCTTCTTGGCCGGCCTCCTGGGTGCTGTACATCTGGCTGTGGTGCCCTGGCTTGGTGCTCCCTTTGGGGCATCCGTGAAGCAGGGGCATCCCTGCCAGGCTGGGTCCCAGGGCAGCAGACACAGGGGACGGCAGGAAGGCCGGCCCACAGCTCCCCTCCTGGGCACCGCCGTCGGAGAGTCCCCGCGTCCTGGGAGGACTGTCACTGGTCGAGCCCACAGAACAGAAAGTGGGTACACTGCCACCTTGCCGCAAGGGCCCTGTGACAGCGTCCTCCTGCCTCCTGGTCCGGCGGCTCTGCTTTCGGAGCTCCCACAACACCAAAGGCCTCATTCAACTGCCGACAGGTGACAGCCCGGTGCCTTCTCTCTGGACGCGCCGTCTGGGCCTCAGGACCCCCCAGGGAACCTTACTCAACAGGCCGGGAAACCGAGGCTCAGTGGCATGTCCATGTCCCGGGTCCTCCCTGGCGCTGGGTGACGATGGCATGTGCGGTGACAGCTGCCCGAAGGGATGGGTGAGGATGGGGGGGCCTGTCGACGTCGCCAGGTTCTGGCGCTCTGGCCCTCGCAGCCTGCCGCCCCATGTCCCTGCTTCAGGTGCTGCTGGTGGGGCGGGCCCCACCCCCGTCCTGCCTCTGAGCCTCCGCCACGGGGGTCGGGATGCGGCTGGTATGGAAGGGGGCCTGTCTCCCTCCAGCTGCCCCCTCCCCCGCTCCTCGGCTGGGCTCTCCACTGTTGGTCACGCTTGGCGGTGCTTCCAAGAGGCTCTGTCCACCCTGTTGGTGGCCGGCTCTATCCTCCGCGTGGCTGTGCTTGGCGGGTGGGTGGCTGAGAACATGTAGGAACTTGCTGTATGAGCCAGATATGGGAAACTGAGGCTCAGAGAGGCTCCGTCCACTCAGCCTCGGGGCCCTGCCCACTGCCCCCGCCCTGGGCAGCCCTTTCTGCGGATCCAGGCCCCAGGGTCCCGGTGGGAGCTGACGGGCAGTGTCTCTGTGTCCCCTGCTGGGTCCTGCCTCTGTCTTGCGCTGGCTGGCACGTTGGTCATTTCCCAAGCTGGCCTCCTCGGCCTCCTGGAGGCTCCCCAGCTCCAGCTCGAAGCCCCTTCATTCTGTCCCGATGGCTCCAAGCTGACGTAGCTGCCGCTGTCTGTGACTTGTGGTCCAGGGTCCCCCGGGAGAGGGACACTTCCCTCTCTCTTTAGAGCTATTCCGGGTCTGTGAATCTGGTCTTGGGGAAGACGGCTCACGCCCGCTCCCTGGGTCAGGGCGGCCCCCGTCCCTGCGGTCCCCATGGCCAGTGTGTAGAGCCGGCCCCTTGGAGACAGAGCAGGGGCAGCCTGCCCTGCTGGGCCGAAGGTCCCCAGTGTGGAGCAGGGAGGGGGAGGCCACCCTGGCCGCTGCGCTCGAATGTCCGCTCCTCACCCCGGCCCAGGGGGCTGGCCAGCCTCTGAGCCCGTTTCCTGGTCAGCAAGCCCCAGTGAGCCCTTCACAGACTGGAGCAGTGTCTTCGTCACTGGGCAGGTCTGTGTCCCCTCAGTGCCCGTCACTCACCCGTCTGAGCCTTGACTTTCTCACCGTAAGGCAGGACAATCGTGGTGCCCCTCCCGGAGGCTCTGAGGGTGCAGGAGCTCAGGGGAGTGTGTTTGGTGCGTGTCCAGCACGAGAGGAGGAGAGGCTGGGTGGGCAGGCGGTGCCAGCAGGTGGTGGGTGCCACGCGGGGGGGAGGCTGCAGGGGAGTGGGGACCGGGGAGGTGGGTCCGCTGGGCCTCCCAGGCTCCCCCACCCCCCGGGGCAGGAAGGGGAGAAGCCTTCGCGCACCCCAGCAGGCCGGAGCTTTGAGGAGGCGGGTCAGTGCCGGGTGAGTTCCCGTCCATCGCCTGCAATGCCCCGTTGTGAAAGGAAGCTGGGAAAACAGAAGAAATCAATGAGGATTTGGAAACAGGCATTGCTGGAAACAGTTTCCTTCCAGAAGCAGCGTGGTCTGGAAGAGATCTGAAGTATGGGCCCCGAGGGGGGCCTGGGACACACTGGAGAGAGGGGCCCGGTCCCCTGGCAAGAGCTACCTCCCCGGGAGCCTCTCCGTGACCCCCTCGGGGCCCCAGGCAGGGCTTGGTCTCCAGCCGGGAGGCCGCTGCTGCAGGTGTAGACGGGACAGTAGAGAGATGGACTGTCGGCCTTCAGATGCTGGGGGCGGATGTGGGGGTGCGGTGCTCCAGTGCCTGCCGGTCTCCCCTGGGCGTGTGGGCCGCAGGGCAGCAGCTGGTATTTAGGGCTCTGCCCGGAGGCTGTGTGAATCGATTGGTTGGTTCATTCATTCATTCATTCGTTCATTCACCAGCTGTGTCTCAGGAATCTCTGATGTGCTGGGTGACGTCCGTCTGTCCCGGACCCCTGTTCTAGTTCTGTGTCCCTGGAACGCAGCCCGCTCATCGCTGCGCAGACAGTCCCTGAGGTCCGCGTGCTGACGGAGGTGAGCCCTGGGGCCCCTGAGCGTCAGGCAGAGGGGGGCCTGGTCTGCCTCGGGTGCCAGTGGGGGCCGCTCACTGCTGTTCCCGTCCGCACCCCATGCCCGCCCTAGGCTCCGGGAGATTTATGCCCTGGGGGGAGGGATGTCACTGCTTTCTCTGGCACATTCAGCTGACAAGCGGGCACCCCCGTCAGGGCCCGTGCTGGGTGCATCTGTAGCTTCGTGGATGGAACGTGACAGCTGGTATTTCTGAAATGAATACTGTCAGGACCACAGTACATCAAGGGCCCTACACAAGGTTATTAATGTAGCTTAACAGAATAATTTTCTTAGAATAATAATATTTCTTAAGGATTATGAATGAGCCTTGGTCTTTCCTTAGCTCCCGGGAACCAGACATGTCCCAGGGGGCTCCACGTCGCATTTCCAGCTGCAGGGCCCGTTAGGCTCCCATGGGAACACAGAGGCTGGTGCAGGCGTCAGAGCCGCGCTGCAGGTTCCGGGTCGTGAGGAGATTGGACATGATTGGAAACTGCAGTTTCTGGGTGGTCGCTGGCAGATACCTGTAAGATATCAGGACGTGGCGGGTCCCCAGGGCTGCAACACTGGGGAGCCTGGCAGGGATCTATCCTACTGGGTCTGTGGGTCTGTCAGCTTGGCCAGGGAGGCTGGCTTTGGCCAGGGGCCTGGGACTTCTGAGATTCTGATCAGTTTTCTGCAGGGTGTGGAGCTGGGGGTGAAGGTGCCCTGGTAGGGAGCACAGTGGTCCGACCGCAGTCACCCTTTCCAGGTAGAGGGGGGAAGTGGGCTGGGTTCCCAGCACCCGCAGAAGGCACTAGCTGGCTGGGGCGGGAAAGTTTAAGGGGCCTCACCCTTTGAGGATATGCACCAGCCCAGGGGACAGGAATAGCTCCATCTCCCCCAAGCCTGGGCACTTGAACCCAGGTCAGTGAGAGGCTAAACCCCGAGCTCGTCAGCCTCTGAGAACCTGCGGCTCTAGACCCTCTCTGCACAGGGAGAAAGTCAGTCAGTCACTGTCAGGCCCAGGCTGGACGTGTGTGGAGGTGGGGACACTTCTTCCCCGTCACAGATGGCTCTGTGGGTGTGACCATG
>PJEM01021734.1:0-10640 GCA_004023845.1 Helogale parvula | reverse complement strand
GGGTGTGAGTGTGGGGTGGGCACACGCGCAGGAGGACTGGCGGGTACACCGTGTGGAGTCTGGCAGCTGGAACAGTGATTAGTGAACATGCGGGCTGAGAGCACCGGGCTGCGTCTCCCTTGCTCACGGTCCACACGGGATCAAGCGCACGTACCTCGGTCAAGCGTGGGCCACAGCCCCCAGCAGCCTGCCCGGAGAACTGCTCACGTGCGTGGCCAGGAACAGCCTGGCACTGTCCAGGTGACGCCAGATAAATCCTGACTGCCTACAGCCCGCAAGAATGACCCCCTTGGTGACTCTGGTTATCATAGAATGCTCCAGAAATCTGTAACACTGCAAGGAGGGGTCGTCCAGAATGCCCCACACCAGAGCGCTTCCCATGCTGCCTGTGCATAAACGTCTCCACTGCAGGGGCGGCCGGGGCTCAGTTGGTTAAGCATCCTGGGTGGATCAGGTCATGACCTCACAGTTTGTGAGTTCCAGCCCTGCATCAGGCTCTGTGCTGACAGCTCAGAGCCTGGAACCTGCTTCGGGTTCTGTGTCTCCCCCTGTCTCTGCCCTCCCCATTCACTCTGTCTCTCTCTCTCAAAAATGAATAAACTTTCAAAAAATTAAAAAAGTAAAACATAAAAGTAAATGTCTCCACAGCAGTCTATTCACCAGACTGTCCCTCGAGTACCTCCGTGCTGGACGGCCGCTCCCCCACTGCCGCAAGCTGTGTGCCGACCCCGGAGACCCCCGAGGCCAGAAGAGCCGACCCGCTGAGCGGAGAGCGGAGCGCGGAGAGTGAGCTGGCGGCAGGCGGACCACCACCCGGTCCCCGGTCCCCGCCTGCCCCGCTCACCTTGGGCTCTGACTGGCACCCACCCCGCCTGCCCCGCTCACCTTGCCGGGCTCTGACCACCACCCACCCCGCCTGCCCCGCTCACCTTGCCGGGCTCTGACCACCACCCACCCCGCCTGCCCCGCTCACCTTGCCGGGCTCTGACCAGAGCAGCCGTGACAAGTGACCCTGTGAACGCGGCTCCCGGAGCACACCTCCGAGAGCCTGTCATACAGCCCCGCAGGAAACTGTAAGCAGGACTCTGGGAGCTGCACAAGGGAAAACCGAAACGCGTCCACACTGCCGCGCGGGGACTTGGGAGTCCGGCCGCACAGCCGAAGCGCCGAAACTCAACGACGTGTGATGGACTCAATCTAAGCAGGAAGCAGAGCGGGCAGGACTTCCAGGTCCAGAAGCGGCCCGGCTGTGAGGCAGCAGCGAAACGGTGGCCCGGCTGGTCGGGGACCCCAGCACCCACCTGCCTACTGACCCTGGGGCCGGACCCACCTCCCCGGGGCGGGCCGGCGCCTTCCGCAGGGCTGAGTGGAGCCGCAGGCCGGCCACACGAGGAGGGACATAATCGTGCCACTGGAAATGTGGCTGCGAAGTCAGATCCCAAGTCCCATGTGGGATGCGGGCACGTGTCCGTCTGCGCCCAGCAGGGACACGGGGGAGGGCTCGGTCGCTGAATGCCAGCGCGCCTGCTACCCCTCCGCTCCCTCCTCCGCTGGCAGTCCACGTCAAGTCCCTGACTTCCCTCGACACCAAATTTCAGGAGTCCCGTATTTTCCCATGACTTCCCCCCGTGGTTAAAATGCCCAGAGCTTCCCGACAAAGCCGTGCCTCCTGCCATCGCTGTGGCCTCCGGTTTTGCAGAACTACGTGCGCTCGGGGCCACTCGGTGACCAGACGGCAGCAGCTGGCCAGGCTGAGCCCCCAAGACGGCAGGCAGGCAGCGCGGCCACTTTTCAGGCCACGGTCTGATGCCGCCCCCTTTGAGGAGAGCCCGGAGGAGGGGGCACAGGCAGGGAAGGTGAGCGGGAGGGCAGGTGCGCAGCGCGTGAAGAGGAGGGCAGGGAGCACTGCGGATCTTACACAAGGAGGAGGGGGTGCCGGACCCACCCTGTTGCTGCCTTTCTAAACACTGCTGCAAATCCAAACTCGCACAAAATAAAGGGTGTCCCTTTAGTAAGTGTAGCTCCCGGCGCCTAGGTCCTCATTCGGAAACTCCAGTTTATGTTCTAGGGTCATATCCTGCTTTAAACCAAGTGCCAGGGACCATGCAGTGAAGTGCGTACAGCTCTGTGCACATCGATCAATAAGACACTCAATTACCTATTAAAGAAGACCTTAATCAGCTTACGGAGACCTGAAATACAGATTTGAAACGCACACAGGAGAGAGCCGTCTGACAGCTCTGCTTCAGCATCTTGGACGCCACAGAGAACCCGCCACGAGTCCAAGCGATGGGCCATCCATCTTCGCCGACTGCAGGAGAGCCACCCTTCTGGACCCAGCAGCAAAAAGAGCCCAGCTGGCAAGATGACAGATCACGGTCGGTTCTCTGTGGGCTCAGCCAATCTCCGCGCCCCACACAATGCGCGGAAGGAGAGAGCTGTCAGTGACCAAACATCTAAATAGTCAGTCCGCCCGGCCATCTGCTCCTCCTGCCATTTGAATTTAAAATTAATGAGGCCGCCCTTAGAGGGTAGATTCTATGGTTGCACCTGCTGTTCGAGAATTACGCACAGTGACTGGCCACACAATGGCTCAAGCTGCACCTTACACGCAAGTCCAAACTGCTTAAACTCTAGGCTGAGAATAAAATAAAAATTGCAGTTCTCTATTTGATTTTCCCCTTTTCAAGTCGCTGTTCCCCAAACGCCTTCTATGATTTGTTTTGTAAAACGCAGGAGACAAGGAAAGTATTGGGAAATGTAAAGGCATTGTAGAAAATCGCTTCTTGGGGCACCTGGGTGGCTCAGTTGGTTGAGCATCCGACTTTGGCTCGGGTCATGATCTCACGGTTTGTGGGTTTGAGCCCTGTGTGGGGCTCTGTGCTGACAGCTCGGAGCGTGGAGCCTGCTTCAGATTGTGTCTCCCTCTCTCTCTGCCCCTTCCCCACTCATGCTCTGTTTTTCTCCGTCTCAATAATAAACATAAAATTAAAAAAGAAAGAAAGGAAGAAAATCACCCCTTCCTCCAGGCACAAGACTTGTGAACGCGATTCCAAGCTGTGGGGGTTCTTCTCTGCACCCGTGATGCCGAGGCACGTTTCTCCCCCGGTTACGACACAGGGAAGATGGTCTGAGCCATAAAGGGGCGGTGCGGTGAGCGGTCAAAAGGCTCTGGGAAGACACACGTGGGCCCTGGCCACGCCGATCCAGATGACGCCGGCCTCGTCCCTTCCGTGGGCGTCACCCCGTATTTTCTGCCGGTGCCAGGATGACAGGGCTGCGACACCCGGTCCTGGCAGCACCGTGCACACACACACGTGGCGGCTGTGACCGTCACCTGACTTCCCGAAGAAGCAGTCTACACGCGTCCGCTCGCACTGCGGGCCCGCCTCCAGCGCCAGTATTTGGGCTGATGAGGCAGCCCACCACCACCATGTGGTCCCAGCGGCTCGATGTCCCCCAGGCCCTCTCCACGCGGCTTCTTCCAAAAGTACGCTCCAGGACTCAGCGGAAGGGTGGCCGTTTCAGCCAGCGTATTCATTCAACAAACACTCATCTGTGCGCTAGGACAGGTGAGAGGCAGCGACCGTGAGATGACGCCCCAGCTCTTCGGAGAGCAAGCAAACAGACAAGGGCCTGAGCAAGGGTCGGTGGGGAACGGACAGACTGGCAAAAGCCTCTGTAAAGTGACCTGGCCTCCTTTGATTCTTCTCTCCTCTTAATGGAAAAGGGGGGGGGCATGCAACTGTCTTAAGATGAGTATGGTTTCAGATTTCAGATGTCTGACCATGAAACTCCTGCATTTCAAGGAAAACCCATCAGCCATATGGCCGTGGCGGAATGGCTTTTCCCAAGGGAAGCTCTGAGCTGCGGGCCGTTGTGTCTGTCTGTGTGGACACGCTGCGCCCGCGCTCGAGCAGACGGTGCCGACGGAACGGCCCACGTTTTGCTGGATGGGCCGGCTGGCCTCGCACAGCCCTCCACGCCCCGCTGACTGTTGGTAAAGAGCACAAACAGCTGGACTTGCAAATCGAGGCAAGCGGGCCCTTCCACTGCCAAATCCACACACGCGCCCACAGCGCCCGGGGCCGCGGGCTGGGTGCGTCCCTGACCCGCTGCTTCTCCTTTAAGCTGGAAAACAACAGGGGAGGAGCCTCCTCTCCACACAGGGCCGGCGGCGCTGCTTTCCCTGGACTCTTCTGCACCCCGGTCCACCTGCTCCTCCTCGTGATGCCACGGCCGGCATGTCCGCGGCCTCCTGGGCCCTCCCAGTGGCCCGAGCCACCGCTCCCGACACGCGCGGGATCACAGGCCAGGAGAGCCCCGCCCACGGCCGGAGTCTCCCGACGCCCAAAGCCGTTCTTGCCCATCACACTTGTTCACAGAGCTAATTCAAGGCCTTTCGGCCTCGACCACGGCTCAGAGGTGCCCGCACGGCCGAAGCCACGACGACCCATTCACACTCTTTCTTCTCGAATATTGAAGTAATTTATTTATTTTTAATTTTTTTATGTTTATTTATTTTTGAGAGAGAAATGAAGTGCAAGCTGGGGAGGGGCAGAGAGAGAGGGAGACACAGAATCAGAAGCAGGCTCCAGGCAGAGCCCGACACGGGGCTCAAACCCACAAACCGTGAGATCACGACCTGAGCTGAAGCTGATGCTGAACTGACAGAGCCACCAGGTGCCTCCTGAACGCACTCAGGATGTGCCAGGCTTTGGGTTTTATCTCACTGAAGGCTTATTACCACTCTCTAAAATTGGTACCACACCATTCCCCAACTTGCAGGTGAGAAAACTGAGGCACAGAACAATTAAACAGTTTGTCCAGGGTCACAGATCATTTCACATTTTTTCCAATTTTCCAAAGGGCATATTGCTTTCATTACAAATGTTGTTAAAACTGAAATGTAACGAGACTCATGAAATAATAAAACAGCAAACATTCGGATTCGGATCCATGCATGACAGTGACATTCTCCATCCGCTGATCTCCAGCCCCACGGTGCTGACCGAGTCACACCTCCCTCTGGAGCCACCTCCGTGGGCAGAAACCAGCGCGCCGCACGCACACAAGTGATACGCCGTCCATCACCGTCCATTGCAGCCATATCGCTCGAGGGACTGAGCTACTGGGCCCACCGTAATCCCCGGCACGCCTTCCCTACCACCTCACAGCAACCAGCAAAGCAAAGGCAGCCTGTCACACAAACACAGCTTCCACACACATGTCCTGGCCGCCGGCTCTGCATGTCCGCGTCACGGTGTGCCCACACGCAGTCAGCAGCTACAAACACTGCTGGTGCACGATCGGGGCCCGGGATTCCTCTTGGATCAGGGACGTGCTGCAGGGAGCCCCCTCCCCTCCCACGGCAGCCTGAGCCCCGAGGGGGCCGGGGGAGGCCTGACGACGCTGGCCCAAAAGGGGACGCTCAGATGGGCAGTCCCTGCTCCCAAGCCCCACACAGCCTGGCTGCGGTCCACCTTCCCCTCGGCCTCCCCCTGCCCCTCGCACTGCTGATCCGGACAAACACCTGCCCCCACACCTGCCTCTGCACAGCCCACGGCAGCCAGCACGGTCCCCGCTACCATCTCGTGTTGCTTTTGTAATCACACGGGATTAGTTAGCTTGGCAAGGCCTTCACATCCTGAGTCTGTGTGTCTTTCATGAGAAATACGTGCATGCATCCTGGTGGAGACACATACACCATATGTGTGCAGCGAGCGATAAACATACAGAGGGCACCCTCCCTGCCACTCTCCCCAAGGAACAGTGGCGGCCGGGTCTGTCTTTCGCAGGACCCCTCTGGGTCCTTCTGCGGCGGGTGCCAACTCCAGCGCCCACATCGGTGCCTTCTAAGGATGCACTTCGTCATCAGGCATTGGAAGTCCCGCCTCCCGTTGAAAGCCAAGGCCACTTCTCAAGCACACACCGCGCCAGAGGCCCGGGTGGATCGAGCAGCGTGGGGCCACAAGGCTTTTCCCTGGGAGGTCACTGTCCCAGCCCACAACAGTCACAGCATACTGAGCCCAGGATGAGACACTCCCAAGCCAAAGGACACGAACAGGCTAGTCAGAAGGGAAAATCAATCACAGACAGCTCGCTAATAGTCAAAAATGCAAATTAAAAGGATGCAGCCTAGTATTTACCCAATTGACAGACTGCTTTAACTGCTAGTACTTAGCACTGCTGGGGAGCCCTCGAGACGGCCGCCCCCGAGCACGGCTCACAACTGGGCCAGCGACACAGCCTTTCTCAGGGGCCGCTAAGGTGACGGCCAAGACCACACGCGCCACCACGCCCTTTCCCACCGCCCCCCAGCAACAGCCTGCACTGACCAGGAACAAGGGCTTTCGCTCCCCACAACGGCACGTACAGGACTCAAACATCCGTTACAGACATTTATGGTATAATTTAAGATAAGCGTAAATCGTGTTTTGAGAGAATATTTAATGACGTGACAAAACGCTCATTCATGTTGGTAGGGAAAAGAAGAGATCTCAGAAAGATATAATACCCACATTATAAAAAAAATAACATCTTGTTATGCTTAGAAATAGCAAAGAGGGAATGCCTGGGTGGCTCAGCCATTAAGTGTCCGGCTTCGGCTCAGGCCACAATCTCACCGTTTGTGGGGTCCAGCCCCGCGTCAGGCTCTGTGCTGACAGCTCCGAGCCTGGAGCTGCTTCAGATGCTGTGTCTCCCTCTCTCTCTGCCCCTCCCCTGCTTGCTCTTGGTCTCTCTCTCAAAATAAAGACATTAAAAAAAAAAAAAAAAGACAGTCTGAGTGCCACTGAGTTTTGAAGATCATGAAATCTTCTCACCTGTGGTTCCTTCTGATGACCCTCACCAAAAACAGAATTTTAGAAGAATCTGAAAGTTTAAAAAAAACCCAGGTATGGAGTTTGGGGTGGGGAGGGTGGTTTGTAACCGGAACTCAACCTGTGACTCTACCAGATGTCATCCACGGGGCGACATTTCCTCGTGTGTCACAGGGGAGGGACACACGGCCTACCTCACAGTCAGGAGGCTCAGGTGAAAAAACAGAGGTGCAGGAATTCTGGTTAGCGACAGGGTACTGATAGAGACCATGCTGACCTCACGAAGCCATCCCACAATGCCCCCTCGCGTCGGCTGCCCCGTCGGGCCCGGGGAGAACAGCCGTGTGCACAACAGACGGGGCTGGACAGCGCGCAGAGGGAGGGAGCCGTGCGGAAGGGGTGGCGGTGGCAGGAGCAGCCTTCCGCGGGGACTCAGAGAAGGGCTCAGGCACGGGCGCTCCGGCTGCCAGCTCAGAGGGACCTCACGAGAGCTTTGTGACCTCGGGCAGGGTGCTTCCGTTCCCTGTGCCTCGGTTTCCTCAGCGGTAAGATAGGGCCCAAAACAATGGAATACGACACGGCAATGAGAAAGAACGGAATCTGGCCGTTCGCGGCAACGTGGATGGAGCTCGAGGGTGTCGTGCTAAGCGAAATAAGTCCGGCGGAGAAGGGCAGATACCATGTTTGCACTCGTAAGTGGACAGGAGAAACTTAGCAGAGGACCATGGGGGAGGGGAAGGGGGAAAGAATTAGGGAGAGGGAGGGAAGCAAGTCATGAGAGACTCGTGAATACTGAGAACAAACTGAGGGCTGAAGGGGGAGGGGGAAGGGGAAGGGGGGTGATGGGCATGGAGGAGGGCACTTGCGGGGAAGAGCACTGGGTGTTACATGGAAACCAACTTGGCAATAAACTATTAAAACAAAAAATACTAATAAGGCCCAGAACAGCAGGATTACCATCCTCTTGGGGCTGCGATGAGAATTTCAGGAGTTAAGGTCTGTGACTTTCCGTCCGTGGCTTTCTCAGAGCCGGGCCCGGCCACTGACGACACTCTGACTTGTGGAGATGAGTTTTGTAAGACAATCTCTATATATCTCGGGCTTGGAGAAGACGTAAACGAGACCCTCAACCGCAGACGGATGAGACGAGCAAGGTTCTCCCTGACCGGATACCCCTCTCTCCTCGCCCAGGGAACGCTCCTGCAGCGGCGTTCCCAAGGAACTTCTAGAGGCCACATCCCGGCAGGACGAAAACTGCGCCAAATGCTCAGTGCATGACTAAGTTAAACACGTTTCCAAAATAATTACATGTTTCCAGATGACCTCATTGACTCTCTAGAAAACCCTTCAAAAGAGCCATAAGAGAGAAGGAGGGCCATCCAGTGGCCCAGAGTCAGGGAGCAAACACTCAAGCGGGACGTGCTAACACTGTAACGTGCACATGCCTGCTCGGCGCCGCACGCCCCGCGGAAACGCCGGCCCGGACGCCGGAGGCAGCATCCCAGAAGGACCCTGATGCGCACGCGTGTCCCGTCGTCTGGCCCTGAGGCTGCTTTGCTGCCCTTCGGCCTCGCGCAGACACCAGACTCTGTTCCCTGGGCGGGAAGCAGAGTGTCGGCCCCTGGACAGGTGACCTCTGGGGCTCAAACGAGCAGGAGACCCTTCCACAGTATCCCCTGACGTGTCTCACACACAGAGGGTGACTCGTTTGGGAGAAAGGTCTACTGAAGCCACAGAAGGATAACATGTGTGTATGACAATTCATCTGTCACACAGTGAAACCCCAAAGCATCCTGGGCACACAGCTGCTTTCTGAGCTGAAATTAAACTCCCACTAAGAGACAGGTCAATTTTCTAGAATATTCTTCGGCATGGGGCGCCTGGGTGGCTCAGTCAGTTAAGTGTCGGACTTCAGCTCAGGTCATGATCTCACAGTTCGTGGGTTCAAGCCCCGCGTCGGGCTCTGTGCTGACAGCTCAGAGACTGGAACCTGCTTCGGATTCTGTGTCTCCCTCTCTCTCTGCCCCTCGCCTGCGCATGCTCTGTCTCTCTCTGTCACTCAATAATAATAAATAAAAATGTTAAAAAAATTTTTTTAATGTTTTATTTATTTTTGAGAGAGAGACAGCGTGAGCAGGGGAGGGTCAGACAGAGAGGGAGACATAGAATCTGAAGCAGGCTCCAGGCTCTGAGCTAGCTGTCAGCACAGAGCCTGATGCGGGGCTCGAACCCACGAACCGTGAGATCATGACCTGAGCTGAAGCTGGACGTTTAACCGACTGAGCCACCCAGGCGCCCCTAAAAATTTTTTTAAATAAAATTATTCTTTTGCAAACATGATAGGTCAAAATCCCTTTAGCTTGCTTGGCATTTTCCAGAGGTCACACCTCTGCTGGCCTTACCTGAACTCAGGCCACTCTGACCCCAGCCCAGACACCCAGCCAGCCGCCCGGTGACGACACAGAGGGCCGCAGTGTGGCCGCATCCTCGAGAAGCTCGCGCTGGGAAGGGAAGGCCGCACGAGCACAGGCTAAAGCGGCATGCTGAACGCTGTCACCTATTTTAGCTTTGGCTCTAACCAAATTAAAAACAAAAAAGAAAACGCACAGAGAACACCCCGTTTCTATTAAAAGGGATCAGATCTGCACATGAGGTCAAGCTGAAAGTGTGGGGGCGGGCACAAGGGGCGGCGCCTGTAGTCAAGGGCTCGTTCCCAGGGGTAACGCACGGCAGGGAGGTGGGGAAGGCCCCCAAGCACAGGGACAACGCGGGGGCTTCAGGCATGTCCAGCCAGCTGGAGGAAGGAACTGAGAACGGGAAACCTAAAGGCTCAGAACGGACCAGAAACGCCCCCAGGACTCCCCACATGGGTGAGGGGTTTGTAGGAGACTAAGCGGAGCACAGAGCGCTGGGACAAGAGCGAGGAAGACACAGGGCCACCAGGGTCCCTACCTCGGTCCATGACCTTGGTTAGGCCTCTTCTTTATTTCTTTGTTTTTTATTTTTTTAATTGAGGTGTGACTGACATAATCACATCGTGTTAGTTTCAGGTGTGCAACATAACGATCTGTATTTGTACGTATCGCGACCCCGACGGCCACAACGGACCTAGTGACCATCCCTCACTGCACAGTGACAGAATCTCCCTTTCTTGTGATGAGAACTTCTCACATCTACTCTCTTAGCAGCTTCAAATATGCAAAACGGTGTTATTAACCAAGGTCACCATGCGGGCGTGACAGTCCTTGGTTAAGTCTCTGATCTTCTGGGAGCACCAACAGAAGCCCTGGAAAAACAAGGGATGTAGGAACTGGCCGGCCCTTTTCACAGCACTGCAGGGAGGATAAAATGCGACAGTGGGAACCATCGAGGGAAGTACAAATGTACGAAGCCTTTGTCTCCATTAACATAACCACGTAGCACTGAGTTTTGCCAGGCGCCTGGCCAGCTGAGTCGGTTGAGCGACCCAACTAAGGCTCAGGTCATGATCTCTCGGTTCGTGAGTTCGAGCCCCGCGTCAGGCCCGCTGCCGTCAGCCCGTCAGCCCGGAGCCGGCTTCGGATCCTCTGTGCCCCTCTCTCTGCCCCTCCCCTGCTTGCACTCTCCCAAAAATAAATAAATATTTTGAAACCCTGAGTTTTGCAACACACGTTCCTCCCACGCTCTCCCAACCCTGGAGCACGGGCAATGTCACTGGGCAGCCCGGATGCTGGGGCTTAGGGCCTCAGACAGCCCAGGGTTCAGGACCTGCGCCGTGCCACTCCTCTGAGGGGTCACAAAGCTCCGTGAGAGAGAGACCCAACTGACGCCGCCACCCCA
>PJEM01021733.1:0-10639 GCA_004023845.1 Helogale parvula | reverse complement strand
CAGAGCCTGGAGCCTGCTTCACATTCTGTGTCTCCCTCTCTCTCTGACCCTCCCCTATTCCCACTGTCTCTCCCTATCTCTCAAAAATAAATAAAAGAACATTAAAATTTTTTTTAAATAAATAAATAAATATATACAGATGGCACACCATGCAGCCTTTAAAAGAGTGAGGAAGAGGTGAACACTCGTTGGGAAAAATGTCCACAATATATCATTAAGTTCATAGAGAACTTGGGGGTGGCTCAGCTAAGCATCCAACTCTTGATCTCAACTCAGGTCATGATGTCCCAGTTCCTGAGTTCAAGCCCCACGTCAGGTTCTGTGCTGACAGTACGGGGCCTGCTTAGGATTCTCTCTCTCTCTCTCTCTCTCTCTCTCTCTCTCTCTCTCCAAATAAAGAAATAAAATTTTAAAAAATAAAGAATTTGTACAATTATAAAATCAGTACCATCCCAATTTTGTAAAACAAGTGAGTGTTGTGAGTGTAGACACGATTCTTAAAAGATGTAGGTCTTACATTGGGGTCTTCCCTTTTATTTTTTACACTCCTGTGCTTGTCTGATTCAGTTGCACCAAGCATGTATTTCCTCTGCAATTGAAATGCGTTTCAGTGAGAAAGGAGAGAGGAGTGGCAGCTGCCAACATTTTGACCATAGACACTTGCACATCAGAAACCAGGCTTCTGAAAATACAGAGGGGCCAGTCGGGGCAGAGAACTACAGAAAAGCCAAATGGGAAGAGGGGGGCGGCTCTAGGGCACAAGATCTCAAAGGAAACCGGCAGCCAGGAGTGAGACACCCCTGCAGCATCCCGGGCTCGCCTACCCTCCGACCTACCCCTTGCGGAGTAGTTCAGATATTCTCTGTGACTTCCGGGTACGCAGACTGGAAGCCACCACCCTCCCAAAGGGACACAAGATGTGAATGTGTTGAGGGTTGCTCTGTATAATTCACCCACTTCACTGGTCTCAGCGAAGGCTCATTTGTAAATAAGAGCAGCCCCTCCCCACCAGCTTAGGAGAAGAGGGAGTTAGTTGATGGTGTTCCACGGTCTTTACTATCTGGCAGTCTCCAGAGTTCAGAACCCGACTGCCTGGCTTGTGTCTGTTTCTGCCACTTGTATGGCCACGGGTCCTTGGCTGAATTTCTCAACCTCCATGTGCCTCAGTTTTATCATCCATAATATGGGGATAATAACAGCTCCCATCTCAAGGGGCTCCTGGCTGGCTCAGTCGGTGGAGCATGTATGTGACTCTTGATCTCGGGGTTGTGAGTTCGAGCCCCACATTGGGTGCAGAGATTACTTAAAAATAAAAGCTTTATTAAAAAATGCTTCAAAACATCTTCAAAACAGACAAATCTGATCAGAATGATCATGAATCTCCCTGTTGCACCAGTATTTTGTCTGTTTTAACAGAAGTTTCTTTGACATTGATCATGTGGGTTTTTCCGTTCCTCATGATTTCCATGCTTCGGTTCTACCTTCTCGGAGTTACAGTCAACTTGCTCGACCTGAATGCGGACAGACATGGCGTTGGGCAGCTGAGGCTGCGGGGTCAGGATTGTGTCTTTCAAACAACACCTACCCAAGCCGGGTGGGCAGGGCCCTTCTCAGAGGGAAAGTTCACGGGCTGCATCAATGAGACTTCCCAAGACCCAGCTGGTCTTGCGACCCAGCGCCTCCCTACCCTCCTCATAGCCGCAGCCTGGGCCAGGCAACTGTTGCCAGGGGGTCCGTGAGCAAGCCTGGCTTCTAGGGGCTTCCTCTGGACGGTAGAGGGCGGGAAGGACTCAGGCAAGGGGACTGTTGTGGGCTGGGCAGACACCCCAAAATACTGATGCCTCGGTGGGGCTTTTGTTATTCTCTTCGCTCCGTTCTTTGATCTTCCAAGTGCCGAGTTCAAGAACCTCACCCTTGCGGTAAGGAGAAATCCCCAGAGCGGAGGAAATCTGCCGCACCTCCGGCCCCCAGGCCCTTGTTGGGGTCTGTCTGTGAGGCGTCCACCATGTTCCTAGAGAGGCAGGCAAGACCCTTCGTGGCATCTGGACGGCCCTGCCCCTAACTCTGCCACCTGAATGTGGGACGATGCCGCCTACAATTGTCTTGCCCATTCTTCATGCCCACCACGTCCAAAAGCTCCCTGGCACCTCCCCGGTGCCTTGCTTAGTCCTATACTTCCTTGTGTTCAAGGTTTTGTTTGTTTATGTCTGCATTTCACCATAGGCAGCTTTCTTACAGCTTTATCGAGATCTGCTTCACGCGCCCTGAAACTCATCTGTTTAAAGCATACATCGTAGTGGTTTTTAGTAGCCACGGAGTTGTGCGACACTAGCAGTATCTAATTTTATGAATTTGCATCGTTCCTAAAAAATCCCACCCCCATTAGCTGCCACTCCCTGTTTGCTCCCGACCCCCAGCCACTAATCTTTCTGTCGCTACTGATTTGCCTATTACAGACATTTCACATAAAAGGAATCATAAAACATGCGGTCTTTAGTCACTGGCTTCTTTCATTTGGCATATTTTCAGAGTTCATCCATGCCGTAGCATGTATCAGGCTTCATTGCTTTTCATTGCTGAGTAATATTCATGTATAAATATATCATGTTTTATCTGCTCATCGGTTCACAGACATTTCAGCTGTACCCACTTTTTGGGTATTAAGAATAATACTGCTATAGCAGGGGGGCTGGGAGGCTCAGTTGGTTAAGCGTCTGACTTCAGCTGAGGTCATGTTATCACGGTTCGTGGGTTCGAGCCCCGCGTGCGGCTCTGCACTGACACCTCAGAGCCTGGACCCTGTTTCAGATTCTATGTACCTCTCTTTGCCCCTACCATGCTCGCACTCTGTCTCTGTCTCTCTCAAAAGTAAATAAAACATTTAAAAAAAGAATAATACTGGGCCCCTGAGTGGCTAAGTGTCCAACTTCGGCTCAGATCATGATCTGTCAGTCCGTAAGTTCGAGCCTCACGTTGGGCTCTGGGCTCAGAGCCTGAAGCCTACTTCAGATTCTGTGTCTCCCTCTCTCTCTGACCCCTCCACTCACATTCTGTCTCTCTCTCTCAAAAATAAATAAACATTAAAAAGTTTTTTAAAAGAATAAGACTGCTATACACAGTCATGTATGAGTTTTTGCATGGACACAGTTTTCATTTCTCTTGAATAAATGCCTAATAGTGGAGCTATACCTCTAACCTTCATGGGAAATCACCTTTCCCCAAATTCTCCACCTTCTAGAGCCACCCTTCCCTGTACCATTCAAAACACAGCCGTGTGAGCCCTCATCCCGCTCTGGAAGTGACTCACTGATTTCCCTGGCTCTGCTCCAGCAAGAATGAAGACCCGCTGTACCCAGAGAAATGAGGGGAGGGCCCCCTGCTGGAGACCGACATAGCCAGAGCTCCCCTCTAACACTGAGCGGGTGGAGAAATCACGTCTCCCCTCCATCCACAGGGATGGGCAGAGACACCTCGGGAGGGGCACAGATGAACGCCTGACCAATGTGTTCTCTGTTTTCTGCTCCCTACCATCCTCATTAGTCTGACTTTGGCTCCTCCGGGCCCAGGGGTGGAGGTTAGGAAAGAGAAGGGGAGCAGGAAAGCTGGTACCTACTGTGCCATCAGGAGCTGCCATCACATTCTCCGGGCCAGCAGGAGGCCAAGCTGACGTTCTTTCTTGGATCTTTCCCTGGGTTCTTCAAAGACCTTGAATCTCCTGAGTGCTCTCGGCCCAGGCAAAAGCACATCTCCTCTGGCCGCTAGCTTCCTTGTTCCTCAGCTCTGGGGAACTGGCAAAACCTTTAGCTTCCCTCACCTGTGCTCTGTCAACACCCCCTGCAGCCCTGTTGCTGAGGGTAAAGACAACTCTACATTCAGTTCTCAAGAAGCATCTATGTGTCCTTAGCCATGACTAGCCAGACAGTGTCTCACATAGACACCGCTCAGTCTATGTGAGCAGCCAGTCAGCTTCAGGCCCAAGTCTACGGTGGGCCTGGCTTCTGAGGACGCCTCTCGTACAAGGACTCCGATGGTCTCCCCCTCCGCTGCCTCTCCCTGCTGAGGAGAGGGACTCCCATCACACAACAGCCGTCCCTAGAAGTCCAGGTGCAAATCCTGTTTCCGTAGCCACTGCCTTGCCCCTTTCCGACCTCACTGTGGTGAGAGGTGGGGGAGTTGTCTGACGAGGCCCTTGCCAGGGACTCCTTGTGGGTCCCACAGGGAGCTGGGCTCCGATTCCCATCCGTACCTGACGTCTATTGCTCAGGGCGTGGCCAAAATTCCCATTTCAGCATCCGGTGACAGTGCTGTTGGAGCAGGGATATGAGAACCAGAATTACAGGGGAAATAGATCAACACTTCCAGAAAGAGAAAACAAGTTACCGACAAGGGAGAGAATAACAACTTGCCAATGGACGTCTGAGTGTGGGAGAGAAAACATCGAAGAGTCTGAGGAGAAAGAAGAGTGAAGCCAGCACACCACACCCAGCAGAACAGTCATATGAGAAGCAGAAAGAAAAGTCCAGATCTGTGCCACCAATATAGCCCTTCTGAGAAAGGAATTCAGGGGCACCTGGGTGGCTCAGTCAGTGAAGCATCCAGCTCTTGGTTTTGGCTCAGGTCGTGATCTTACGATGGCTCAGGAGATGGAGCCCTGTGTCAGGCTCCATGCTGGGTGTGGAATCCATGCTTCGAATTTTCTCTCTCACTCTCTCTCTGCCCTTCCCCTGCTCATGCATGCGCTCCCTCAAAATAAATAAACATTTTTAATAAAATCTTTTAATGTTTTTATTTATTATTGAGACAGAGAGAAACAAAGCAAAAGTGGGGGAGGGGCAGAGAGAGGGAGACACAGAATCTGAAGCAGGCTCCAGGTTCTGGGCTGTCAGCACACAGCCTGATGCGGGGCTCAAACCCACAAACTGCGAGATCATGACCTGAGCCAAAGTCGGCCGCTTAACCGACTGAGCCACCCAGGCGCCCCAATAAACATTTCTTTAAAAAGTGATTCAAAGAAGTATCTACTGAAGACAAAGACTTTTAAAAATGTGGTCTGTAAGAACTTAAACCTGTAAGCGTTTTTTATTTTAATAGCTTAAATACCTTTTATTAGTTTTCTTTCCGAACTGTTTAGCTTATAGTTAATTCTATCTAGTGGTTGGCAATATGGTTGTGAAATTGTGCAATCTTTTAAAAAGCATTCTTAAAATATAAGATACATACAGTGACAATTAGTAATAATCCAAAATTTATCTTCTATGTTTACTTAATAATGCTTTTTAAGTGTGGATGTAAGGGACACTATATCATTCCAAAGGACAAATCTTGCTTGGAGATTATAGATCCTTAATTTTTTTGACATTTTTATTAGAGATATGATTTTAGGGGCGCCTGGGTGGCTCAGTCAGCTCCCATGATCTCAGGGTCGTGGGATCGAGCCGTGCATCAGGCTCCGTGCTCAGCTTAAGATTCTCTCTCTCCTTCTGCCTCCCGCTCCCTCTCCCTCTCAAGCTCTCTCATTTTAGAGAGAGAGAAAGAGAAATATAACTTTAAATATGTTTAAAATTTTTTATATTAAAAAACTAGGGGAAAAGCATATAGAATGGCCCGAAAAAGAAGACAGATCAAGCCAGTAAATGTCAATAAAACAAAGAGAGGAAACAACACAAAAGTAAAAGAAACAGAAAACATAACACAAGATGTCAAACACAAGACCAATTATTAACAACTGTAAAAAATTCAAGAGGATTACATTCTCCTATTAAAAGACCAAGATTCTCAGGTTAAGTAAAAAAGAAAAATCCAGCTCTATTCTTGGTTCAGTTATCTCCTGATGAGTGACAAATCAGCCCAAAGCTTAGTGGCTGAAAACAACTGGTGAATTGTGATTTCTCACGATTCTGTGGCTCAGGGGTGCTAGCAGGGCCCTACTGGGGTCTTCGCTCCTTGGGTCATGGTCTGAGGTCACTCAGCTGCATGCTGCCGGTGGCCGGGCTGGGCTGGACTGTCCAAGTGTACTTCACTCAGATGTACGGTATCTGATGCTTCTCCAACACGGCCTCTCTTTCTCCAACCACGCTTCACCCTTTAATGTTAGAGCCTGGTCCTTGAAGTGTGGTGACTGGCTGCCCAAACACAGGTAGAATTTCCCCGGCCTGTGAAAGGCTAGACCTGGAGCTGACCAATGTCACTCCTTCTGCTTTCTATCGGTCAAGGCCAGATACAAGGCCGATTCAATGAGTCAGGGAAATAGACCCTACTTCCTGGTGAAACAAAGGAATAGGCTTGTAGGGAAGGAGAGAATTTATGGTAGCCACCTTCGGCTGTCTCTTTGGAAACTGTCTACCTCAACTGTGACTCTTGGTCTCAGGGTCGTGAGTTTGAGCCCCATGTTGGGTGTAGAGCTTACTTAATAAATAATAATTTAAGGGGGAAAGCATTATATAAAACTGAGTATTATTTTTTAATTGAAAATACGTACAATCATCAAGAAAATGTAATAATGGCCATTTATTGAACACTCACATGGATAATTCTATTTAATCTCACAACAATTCTTTGCCCCATTTCACAGGGGGATAAGGAAACTGAGGCTCAGAAATATTAAGTAAGCAAGCCACCTCCACCTACATATTCTGTAAAAGGAGGAACGAAGATTTGAATGCAGAGAACCTAACACCATAGTTCTCACTCTTAATAACTGAATAATTGATTAATTATGAATCTGGATCAGACACATGGGCAAATATGCTGAAAATAATACATAAAACAAAAACCAAAATACGAAAGGAGTTTTACAAAACCACAATCCGATTAGGAGGTTTGAAAACATCTGCCTAAGAACTTAACTGATCAGATATTTTAAAAATCACATAGACAACCTAAATAACAAAATTAACAAGATCGTTTTAATATATCTAGAAGGATCTTGAACAGGGAATACCTTTTTCCCCAAATGCTCACAGAACATAAAAACAAATTGATTAAATAAGGAGTCTCAAAGTAAACCTCAATAAATTCCAAACGGTAGAAGCTACAATTTCCACAAATCAATAATAAAAAGACCAATCACTAAACAACAGCAACAAAACAAAACGGGCAAAGGATAAGAAGCAACAATTTACAAATGCGGTTATATAAATGACCCAAAATATATGAAAAGATGCTCAAACCTCCCAAAGAACTTTAAATCAACTCAACAAGATTTCTTCTTCTTCATCCAGAAGATTAAGAAAAAACTTAAAAATTGGATATCAGTTATCGGTATGAGAGAAGGATTTCGTATCGTGCTTGAGGGATACAAATTGATATTGCCATTTTAAAGAACAATTTGGTGGGATCAGTTAATAGTTGAACTCTACGTGACTATGTCACATACCAAATCAATTTGCAGAGTCTACACTGGGTTTCTTCTGGTGCTGGCCAAGATCAAGTGAGCCACTGTGGTTGATCTCTCTCGCTGATTACAAAGGAAAGGTCTGGACAAAAGGCAAAATGGCAATTGCCCGAAGACACTGAAATTGGCAAAGGGGCCAGAACTTGAAGGTTGACTCTTACGGGGTATGTTTTTAGTGTTTTGTTCCTCTTTTATCATCCAGCTTTCACTGGAGGGTGGCCCCAGTACAATAATATAGCAGGGGAGGCAGCAAAAATTCCAAGAGAAACCCATTTTCCTGGACAGAGAATTGTAAAAAGAGACTTCTGTGAATCAGAGAGTGAGGAATATCTTCTTTTCTCTTCTCTCTCTCTCTCTCTTTTTAAATGTTTATTTGTTCATTCTGAGAGAGACAGAGAGAGTGTGTATGCATGTGGGAGAGAGGCAGGGAGGGAGAGAGGGAGAGAGATAATCCAAAGCAGGCTCCTCACTCGATTTTACAGGGCTTGATCCCATGACCGTGAGATCATGATCTGAGCTGAAATCAAGAGTCCGACGCTCAACCAACTGAATCACCCAGGAGCCCCTCTTTTCTCTCTTTTGACCTGTGCCAGGTGAGTCACTTACTAGTTTTGTGATTTGGTTTGTTTATCTGCAGAATGAGATAATAATAATCCCTAACATAAAGGTGTTATGAAGATTCAATGAAACAATTTCGCTTGGAATAGGGCTCAGCACACAGTAAACTCTATATAAATGTTTGCTCTTATATTTATCTACTGCTACTATTACTATTAAATTTCTAGCAAGTCTGATGAAAAAAGTAAAAGAAATAAAACACATCATGACTAAGATGGGATTTTTTTAAGTTTATTTATTTTTGAGAGAGAGAGAGCGCGAGAGCCCGAGCAGGGAAGGAGCAGAGAGAGGGAGAGAGAGAATCTCAGGCAGGCTCTGCATGGTCACCACAGAGTCCCACACAGGGCTTCACTGCAAGATCCTGACCTGAGCCAAAACCAAGAGTTGGATGCTTAACCAACTGAACCACCCAGCCATGCCCCCAATAGGGGATTTTGAGAAAAATTTTTAAATTTTATCTAATACTATGTATCGCTTTTTGCTAATAAGTTTGAATGTTTCTAGGTAAATATAAATTATTTCAGGAAAATAAAAATGATTCAGATTGACTTACTAGGGGAGAAACCAGAAAAGACTAACAATGTAGCAAATAAGTTTAAGGCAATTGTCTCTAGGACCACATGGTTTTACAGATGAATTTGCAAACATTTTAGAAATAGCGACTGCCTACATTCTTCCCAAATTTTTCAAAACACTAAAATGCACTAAAATATATGGAAATTGTCCAGTTCATTTTATGAGTCTTGCATAAATCTGATATCGAAAGCAACTAAAGCACAAAAAGGGAAAGACTGTTGAAAAATCTCACCTGGTTGCAAAACTTCAGGGGGGTCCGGGTGGCTCAGGTCATGATCTCACGGCCTGTGGGTTTGAGCCCCATGTTGAGCTCTGTGCTGAACTCTTGCTCGGAACCTGGAATCTGCTTCAAATTTTGTCTCCTTCTCTCAATGTCCTATCCCCATCCCACCCCCCACTCTGTGTCTCACTCTGTCTCTCAAAAATAAATAAATGTAAAAAAAAATTTAGATGCAAAAATTCTAAATAAGTTATTAGCAAACAGAATCAAGTAAAAACAGCAATTCAGGGGCACCTGGGTGGGTCAGTCAGTTGATTGTCCAACTCTTGATTTTGGCTCAGGTAGTGATCTCACAGGTTTGTGAGTTCGAGCCCCACATTGGGCTCTGCACTAATGGTGCAGAGCCTGCTTGGGATTTAATCCATCTCCCCCTCTTTCTGTGTCTCCCCAGCTCGTTCTCTCTGTTCTCTGTCAAAAATAAATAAATAAACTTTAAAAAAAAAGAGTAATCAATCATTACCGGGTTTATTCTTGGAAAGCAAGGTTAGTTTAACTCAAGAGTGTGAATTTTGGAGGCAAACTGTCAGGTTCTGAGTCTGGCTTCACCACTTGCCAGGAACTGGCTGGGTGACCCAGGTAAGTGATGTGGCCTCTCTGTGATTGTTCCCCAGTTTGTAAAATGTAAATAATGCTATCTGGTTCAGAGGGATGGGAGGATTAAATTAAAATATTTTTATGAACTTAGCCAAGATTTGGTACCTAGTAAGCACGTGACAATGGCTAAATATTTGTATTAATTTAAAAAATAATTTTAGGGGGAGCCTGGGTGGCTCAGTCGGTTGAGCGTCGGACTTCAGCTCAGGCCATGATCTTGCAGTTTGTGAGTTCGAGGCCCGCAGCAGGCTCTGTACAGATAGCTAGCTCAGAGCCTGGAGCCTGCTTCAAACTCTGTGTCTCCCTGTCTCTCTGTCCCTCCTCTGCTCACACTCTCTCTCTGTCTCTCAAAAAATAAATAAAACATTAAAAAATAATTTAATAACCTCTTGATGATGTCGTTGGCAATTGGCTTGGGCTCTCCACTCAGACCAACCTCTCAACCAGGGGTCAACTAAATGTCTTAATTTCTAAGTGGGAGGAATGGAGAAGAAGGAGGGACAGGGCAGGAAATGCAAGGGGCAGGGAGGCCGAGAGTCTGCCCCTCTGTTCCCGGTATTCTTCCCACCCAGCTTCCCTAGCCTGGTTTTACAAAACTAGTGTCAAATACCCTAAGGGATTCTTAAAAATTGTTGCCCTTAGCCTAGAAGTCTCAGCCTGCCATAGAACTCAGAATTATCCCGTGGATTTTGAAGTCACAGCAGCAAACAATGACCAGGAGGCAGTCTGCCGTCTCCTGGTAGCGCAGGGACATACTGGGCGCTACAGCCGGACCCGGGGAACCCTCAGCCTGCCGGCTGCTCAGTCTCATCCTGTTTCCGCCACCGGCAGGCAATCCTGTGGTTTATTTACCCCACGGGTAAATATCTTGACTCACACTTAATGCACTATGGTGGACCTTATACAAATTTAAAAACAGAAAACTGTATGACCATCTTCATAGATACCTAAAACTCATTTGATCAAGTTCAACTTCCACTTCTATATTTAAAATAATTTTTTAATGTTTACTTATTTTTTAGAGAAAGAGGGAGACACAGAATCTGAAGCAGGCTCCAGGCTCTGAGCTGTTAGTACAGAGCCCGATGCAGGGCTCGAACCCACAAACCGTGAGATCATGACGTGGGCCGAAGTTGGACACCTGACCAACTGAGCCACCCAGGTGCCCCAACACTTCT
>PJEM01021732.1:0-10638 GCA_004023845.1 Helogale parvula | reverse complement strand
GCCACCACCGCCGATCATGGCCACTGCCTGGCCCTTGACCTTCTGCAGAAGGACCACATTTCCACACACCGGGTTGAGAACACGGCCCTTTCCTGGGTCAAGCACTGGACTGTATCCTTACAAGGATTATCTCTCTTTGAAATGTTGTTTCTCCCCCCATGATAACAGGCAGAAACATCGTTATGAAGGTACCAGACAGGCTGGTGCCGTTGGAGGTCAGCCACGTGGAAGTGCCGGGCATGAGGTCCCTTTCCGCTCCCTCCTCCAGGGCCAGTTTTCAAATGAACTTGATTTGTATTTCAATCATGCACATCCATAATCAATAGTCAGCCGTCCCACAAAACTGCTTTCTTGTTTCGCTCCGACTTTTCGCTGGCTTGCATTTCTATGATCATCTTGCTAATTTTTCCAGAATCCCCGACTGAATTAAGTTCTTTTTCTAGGGGCGCCTGGGTGGCTCAGTCGGTTAAGCGTCTGACTCTTGGTTTCAGCTCAGGTCATGATCTCACGGTTTTGTGAGTTCAAACCTCGCGTTGGGCTCCGCGTCGGGCTCTGTGCTGACAGTACAGAGCCTGCCTGTGATTCTCTCTCTCTCTCTCTGCGTCTCCCCAACTTGTGCTGTCTCTCTCAAATAAACTTAAAAAAAAATAAAGCCCTTTATCTATACAGCCAACCAGGTCTCTGCTCCTTTTTTTTTTTTTTTACCCCCCTAGAAACGTCCATCTCTGGCTCCAACCTACATGGGTTTATCTGGAGGCTACTAAGATCCCGTTTCTCCGGGTTTACCTGCTCTGTTTTGGGGGAGCACCACACCTCGGCAGTTTTCTGAAAAAGGCAATGTGCGCGCACACGCCGCCAGGCCCCGCGAGGCTCGGAGCAGAATTCCACCTTGCTGACCATGAGCCCTCGGCGTCTGGGCGAGCCCCGCGCAGGTTTCTGGCCCCCAGGGCAGCTCCTGTCCTCCCGAGGCCTCTGCCTTGCGGTCCTGCTCCCTGAGTTCTGGGGCGTCCTGGTCCCGTGCTGTGGTCTGGGCCCCCAGGTGTGCTAAGAACTCGGACGCCGCAAACACGGGCCTTGTAATTATGGAGGAGGACGTTCGTGTGTCTTTGATTTGTTTGGCCAATGTTTTCGTTTTATCTGGAACTCACTACAGTAGTCAGAGGTCCGGTTTTCTTAATTTCTCTCATCCATCCCCATCCACGTATCATTTTACTCTTGGTGAGGGCTCTCCCCGCCCTCCAGCCTCCTGCTGGTTCTTTAATCCCACGGTCCTAGATTTCATTTCCACTGGTTCTTGCTGGTCTGTGGCTGTTCCGCCTTTTATGCCCATTCTGATCCCGTTGGTGCTGCATGATTTCTTGGAGACTTATTTATTTAAAATATTTTTTAAACTTTATGAGAAAGAGGGAGTAGGGGAGAGAGAGAGAATCCCAAGCAGGCTCCAAGCTGTCAGCACAGAGCCCGACATAGGGCTGAGCCAAAATCAAGGGTCAGACACTTAATCAAGCGTCCATCCTCCAGGGGCCCCTTTAAAAAATTTGGGCGGGGAGGGCGCCTGGGTGGCTCTGTCGGTTAAGCATCCAACTTTGGCTCAGGTCATGATCTTGCAGTTCGTGAGTTCAAGCCCCGTGTCGGGCTCTGTGCTGACAGCTCGGAGCCTGGAGCCTGCTTGGGATTCTGTGTCTCCCTCTCTCTCTGTCCCTCCCCTGCTCATGCTCTGTCTCTCTTGTCTCTCAAAAATAAATAAATGTAAAATAAAATTTTTTATTTTGCTTGGAGAGCTTGTTTAGGCTTAAGGTTCTAGAAGACTCGAAGGTACCATGACCCCCGAGTCTTCGCTCCCACTTCAAGACAAGGACTTGACCCATCCTTTCACTCTCCTATTTTGGGCTTTGTGCTGCACCTATGGAACTTGTGGCAATTTCCAGGCCCTTCGGTGCCTCCACACCTGCCTGAGCCCTCTGCCCTCTTCTAACCGTGGTCCAGACGGGCAGCACCACCCCCACGTCCTCCAGAAAAGCGCTCCCTCGTCCCGCAGCCTTTGTAACATCTGGCTGCAGCAGGCTCTGGCCGAGGTCGGCGGCCGGCGTGTAAGGCGGGCACGTGGTGAGAGGCACGCGGGACGGGGGGCCGCGGCTGGGGGATGTTTGGGGTGCTGTGTCAGCATCGATGCAGGGAAGCCGGCGCCTCCCCAGGGCAGGGAGCGCCGGAGTCTTCAGGGATGAGCTGAGAGCTGAAAATAAGTGGGTGGTCGACGGGCGACAGGAGGGGAAGGCCGTTCCAGGAGACAAAACCACTCCTCCGAAGACGGGAGGCGCAGGGACGCGGCCTGACTGCGGCGAGGCGATGCGGGCTGAGCCGGGGTAAGCCAGGCGGCTCCCGACGGCTGTGGGGCCCGGAAGGTTCTGCGCAGAACAGCGGGCGGATGCCAGTTTGCAAGTCAGCGAGCGCGCCCTCTCTGCGGGCATGGGCACCGCGCTCTAAGTGTGCCAACCTTTCTCTCCCCAAAACCCGCATGTTCAGGTGTTTACCATCTATGTGCCTCCAACAGCAAGCACAGGCCTGGCACGTAGTAAATGCTAAAGAAACGTCGGCCTGGAGAAAACCTCCGGGTGCTCAGTCCTCCGCGAGCCAAGCCGACGGACGCACTTCCTGCGTGTATTTTTCCACTTCCTGCTGTTTTATTTACGGTTACCCTGGCCCTGCAGAGACCCCCTTCCCTCCAAGCTCACTGCCAAAGGTTGGCTTTAAAAGGTAACGTCGAGGGGGCGCCTGGGGGGCTCAGTGGGTTAAACATCCGACTCTTGGTTTCGGTTCAGGTCATGATCTCATAGTTTCATGAGTCTGAGCCCCGTGTCGGGCTCTGCGCTGGTAGCACCGGCCTGCTTGGGATTCAATCTTTCGCCCCCTCTCCTCTGCCCCTCCCCCACTCACGGTGTCTCTCTCAAAATAAATAACCTTAAAAAAAAGAGATAACATTGAGACATCTTTTTTCCCTCGCCGCCTTAAGAACCAGACGGTCTCTGGCCCAGGGCAGGTCTGGTGGCTCCACACTGACACGGCCGCCCTCCTGGTCTCCGGGCCCAAGGCCCCCGCATCTGCCCCCTCTTTCTGCTGCGGGCTGGCATCACCGCTGGCTCCTCCGTGATCCCGGGCCCCGAATCAGGGAAGGTGCTCACACTGCCTGGGCTGCCGGCCCTCCTGGAGGTCTGGTCCCCCGAGGGGCCGGGAGCCAGCCCGACGGGGTGCCCGCGGGGACCCAGACCTCCGATCACACGGTGTTACCCTGGGTGCGTCGGGAGGAGATGAACATTCGGAGCGGCCCTCTCTGATGAGGGTGGGCCGCATCCCGTCTACCGGAGGTCAGGCCGGAGTAAAACGGAAAGGCCGAGTAAGCGGGGATTCCTCCTGCCTGACCGCGAGCTGAGACCTTGGTCCTGCCTGCCGTCAGACTCAGAGTGGAGGGTCGGCCCTTCTAGGGTCCCGTGCCCGCTGGCATTTGGGCTTGAACTTACCCCATCGGCATGCCCGGGTCTCCAACTTCTCAACTGCAGGTCTCGGGGCCGGTCAGCCTCCAGAACTAAATGTGCTGATTCCTTGTAACAAATCTCTGTGTTTGCACACACTTGTGTCTATGGATGTACATACGTACGCACGCATATACATACATGCAGGTACATGTTACGTGTGCTGAACACACGTGTCTGCATAAATATTGACATGTTACATACATCAAGGACGTCTGTAAACACGTAACGTGATCCTGTGCGATGCATGAACCTGCGCACTTGAGCCCCATCCTACTGGCTGCGGTTCTCTGGAGGACCTGGCACAAGCCGGTCACGGCCGCCCCCGGCCCTGCCTGCGGGGACACTTGGTGTCAGGGGAAGACGGACGCACAGCGAGCCCTCTTTTCCTTGCGGAGCCACGGTGGCGGCCGTGGGGGACAGAGGGAGGCCCCCTCTGCTCTCCCTGCGGCCGGAGGATGCAGGCCCCCCCGGAGCACCTCACCACCACTCTGCTTTTGCTCTAAGCCCCGCGAGGGCGAGGAGCACAGAACCAACAGCGACCCTCAGAGCTGCGCGTGCTGGCCTGACAGCAGAGGAGGAAGCGGAGCTCCCCGGAGGGCGGGGCTCGCCCAGGCTCTCACCTCCTAACACGGGAAGGTCCTCCTCCACGCTGAGCGCTCCCAGCATGGGGACCCCCGGCCAGCGTGCCGCGGACTGCCGGCCCCCTCGTCACGTGGGGATAACTGGGGGCCCACGGGAGCCCGGGCACAGGGACAGTTTCCATGCCATCTGGCAGCGGCCCGGGGAGCAAGACCTCAGGCCGATGAGCAGAAAGGGTAAGCGTGACACCGGACGCCTCTCAGGACACGCCACGTGCTGAGCCCAGAGCCCCTCCGGCCGTCCCGGGGCCACAGCTTGTTCAACTTCTGCCCAGAGAGCCGGCTGCCTCGGGGACCTCACCTGCTGGGTCTCAAGGCTCCACGATGGCCCGACCCCCACGGTGTCGCCAGGCCTCTGTGGGCCACACAGCCGTCACCCTCATCATCCCGAGAAAAAGTGAGGCTCAGCTGGAGGATGAAGAGAACAGAGGCGCTTTCCGGACCGACAGGAAGCACTCAGACACAAGCGGAAGACTTCCCTGGAACCCCAGGAACCCCAGGCCTTTCTGACCTGAACCCTGCGGGCCTGGCCCCGGGGCAGAACCAGCAAACACCCCGGGTTCAGAGAAGAGGCCCCACCAGAGCTCGGGCAGAGGGCCCAGAGGACCAGCCCCAGTGGGGGATTTTAAACACCAACTGTGTGGACACAAACCGATTGTCCCTCCTGGTGGAGAGAAGCCTGGAAGGCAGAGGGCACTCACGTGACTCCCTGGAGGGGCACCGGCCCCAGAGCCAGGCGGCCTGTCCTCACGGGGGACCCTGCCCCATCCCGCTGTGTGCGTGGGGGGAAGGGGTCCCACCAGCCTCAGTTTCCTCTTCCCCGCAAGGACTGATGAGAACACACCCATTACTGTTACTGCTGATCAGGGCCCAGCCTGTTCCCCTGCACGGCGGCGGCTCAGCAGACCCTCAAAACACAGACTCCGGGGCACACCTGCCACACAGGTCACTCTTCTTTTGTTTTTTTTTTAAATTTTTTTTAATGTTTTTTATTTATTTTTGAGAGACAGAGAGAGACAGAGTGCAAGCAGGGAAGGGTCAGAGAGAGAGGGAGACATAGAATCCGAAGCAGGCTCCAGGCTCCGAGTTGTCAGCACAGAGCCCGATGTGGGGCTCGAACCCACAAACTGTGAGATCATGACCCGAGCCGAAGTCGGACACTCAGCCCACTGAGCCACCCAGGCGCGCCCACGGGTCATTCTTCCGACTGAGAGCCCCCAGCCTGAGAGAGGGCGGGAGCTCACAAGGCTCACCTCAGGGGCCCCCATTCCCCACCCACCTCACTCCCCAGGCCCAGCTGGGCTCAAGGCCCCCCCAAGACTCCGGCCCCACTGCACCTGGCCCCACCCACCCGGAGCTCAGACCTGGCCCCTGGGTACCCCACCCCCAGCAGTAAGATGAACCCCGCCCCCCCACCGGAGATCCTCACCGCGCTCTGCATTTAAACGAACTGATTATGCTAATTTCAGCTACAGTGACTAATAACTACACGTGAAGGGAGATCCCTCCCGGGTGAGCTCTTTGGGGGAAACTTCTCGCCTGCAGCAAATGTGACTTTAGACAAGAAACCAGTCTTCTCGATTTATTTATTTATTCGGGTGAGCAGATAAAAGCCTGAGCCACCGACAGCCCAAATGCAAAGACCTACTTTCTTGACCCTCCTGGAGACCCGCACGGAACACTGGCTTGAAGCTGCTGCCCCTCTGGACGGTTCTCAGAGTGGACAGTGTGGCCCAAACCTGCCCTAGCTGCTTTCTGCTGGGTGAGCCCGGGCAGGCACCCTAAGCTCTCTGGTCCTCAGCGTCCCATCCATGTGCTGGAGGGGAGGCGGCTAGGAAGCAAGGGGTCCTGCGGTGTGGACTCCACCCGGCCTGAACCACCAGCCTGGAGGGGGGCTTCGCAGGATGTCCCCACCTGGGCCACTGGTTCAGAGCAGCTGCCAGACAGGGCTTTCCAGTCTGGGGCCTCGCCCAGCCTCAGCCTCAGGTGTAGCTGGCTGGCCACACTCCTCCGCCCTCAAGGTCCCCTCGCCCTGGGACGTGTGGCCCTCGCACCACACCCCTGGACAGCACCCTCTCCCCCGTCTCACTACTCTAAGCCACCTCCATCGGTCTCTGGCGCTGGCTCCCCACTGCCCTTCCGGGGGTGGGGGAGGCCAGCAGGTGGCTCAGATGCCAATGTCTTGGGGAAACTCATCACTTCCAGCCAGGGGCTCAGCCCCCAGCCCTCACCCCGCATCCCGCAGGCCGCAGGCCGCAGGCCCTGCTCCTTCTGGCTCTTTCCATCCTCCTTGGTCCTGCCTGATCCTGGCCCAACATGTCCCCACTATCCTTAAAGATGCAGTACGGCATCTCCTCCCCACCTACTTCCCCGGCACGCTGGCCTCCCGCCCCCACTCTGGGGCTCCCCTCCACCTCAGAGCCCTGCTGCTGTCGGCCAGTCTGGCCCCCTCTCCTGCAGACAAGGGCCCAAGTGGCCCTGCCTGACCTGGGAGCCGCAGGCAGGGGCGCAGTGAGGAGCTGTCCGGCACTTCCTTCTCCAGGGCCTCGGCATGGCCAGCAGAGGGTGACAAGGGACGCTTTGGAGCCACTGCCAGGGCTCAGCTGACAGGCAACAGAAGTGGCCGCTGGGCCCCGGAGCAGTGCGGCCCTGGCCAGCCTCCTAGAGGCGGCGCCTCTGCCCCCCAGCCACGGGTGGGCGAGCCCGTCCCTGGCGCGTGGGCACAAACAGGAGGAGGCCTGAGCGGACCGGCAAGGCCTTTCCTCGCCCTGACCGCCGCCTCCCCCAGTGCCCGGCCCTGCACACGGGGGGGGGGGGGGGGGGGCGGGGGCGCCGTCGGAAATCCACCTTCCGAAGCCTCGCTCCCGCGTGCTGCTCACTCTCTCGTCCCAAAGGCAGGACTGAGTCTTCACGTGGAGCTAGGCAGCGCAGGGAGGGGGAGGGCGGGCTCGGGGCCACCCCAGACCCTGCCACACACATCTTTCCTGCTGTCCCTTCAGCCCTTTCCTCCCAAGAGCCGCGTCACGGACCCAACTCGACGCCACCTGCCTGTCCCCAGGCGCCCCTCCACCCACGGAGGACACGAGTGCCTGCCTCCTCCTCGCTGTGGTCAGGAGCCGCCAGGACAGGGGGGCAGGGGCCCAGCAAGCGCGCTTCCGGGAAACATGGTGTGCGATAAGTCGGAGCCCCACTGTCCGACCCGGGCCCCAGGGGCACCCTCACCGGCTTCCCGGCACACACGGCAATGTGAGCTGAGGAGCGAGCCCCGAGCCCGGCACACCCGCCCGGCCCTGGTCAGCCCTCGCGTGGCCTCAGAGAACCCTCGGGAACGTGGTGTTTCGGGGCTCAGTTGGTGAAACGCCCAACTCAAGTCATGATCTCTCGGTCTGTGAGATCCGTGCTGACGGCGCACACAGAGCCTGCTTGGGAGTCTCTCTGTCCGCCCCCCTCTCGGAATGAATAACTAAGCTAAAAAAAGTAAGAAAGAAGGAAAGGAAGGAAGGAAGGAAGGAACTGGGTGTTTCGGTCCCTCCCACGGAGAAGCCCGATCTCCGTCTGCAGCGGCGGGAGCAGCAGGCCCACTGGCCCCACGCTCCGCCCCTGCCCCTCAGAGGCCGGCCTCGCGGGCAGCTCCGGCCCACACGGGAGGGGCTGGCCTGGGCACTGAAGACAGGGGGGTCCAGCCCGGCCACCGTCCTCAGGAAGTCCCCAGGCACGTGGGGGGAGGACAGGTCCGAGGCCATTCAGTCACAGGGCCCCAAGCAGGGGACAGTGGAGGCACCCATGTGAGCGTCAAGGCCCCAGCACGGGAGCCCCAGCACCCACCTACCGTAACCACAGCAAAATCGTAAAGGCCGACAGAAGGGACAGGCAGCCACTGGGAACCCAGCGAGGCGTGGGCTGAAGGGGCCCGGGAGTGGGGATCATTCTCAGATTGGTGGCTGAGGAAGAGACGCCAGAATCCTCTTACTTTTTATTTATTTATGTATTATTAAGAACAATTTTTAATGTTTATTTTTAAGAGAAAGAGAGAGAGAGAGACAGCATGAGCAGGGGAGGGGCAGAGAGAGAGGGAGACACAGAATCCGAAGCAGGATCCAGGCTCCGAGCTGTCAGCACAGAGCCCAACACAGGACTCGAGCTCATGGATCGAGAGATCACGACCTGAGCCAAGGTCGGCCGCTTAACCGACTGAGCCACCCAGGCGCCCCTTTAATTCTATTTTTTAAAAATAATCTTTTCACTTTGGGATAGTTTCAGGCGTGCAGAGAAGTGGCCCAGAGAGGACAGAGCCCCGCCCCGACTGCTCCCCGAGGTTTCAGCTTCAGTCACTGGGCCGAGGCTCTCCCACCCCCACCCCCGTGCACACGGCCCTCTGGGGGGCCTGAGCGCGGCCCACGTGGACAGAGGGGGTTCGCCCCAGCCCCTCCAGGACCGGGTATGTGCCGACTCTGTATGGAACCTTCTGGGCTGGGGTTGTCTCTTCTGCCTTGTTTACTTAGCCCCTTGTTTACACCAGTGTGGACCAGCTGATGCTCAGGTCACACTTGCGATTATAACCCAGTGCCGTGTTTTGCTGCTCACACCGTCCCAGCCATGGCCGGGGGGTGCTCTGAGTCACTCCTGCATCCCTCTGACATACTCCCATCATTGTGATTCTTCTTTGATTCTCTCCAGCAAGATGCTGACTCCTGGACACCCTTAATCTGCTGCATCAAAGGCACAGACATTTCCGATGGCCAGAGTCACCCCCGGCTTCGTGGGGCTAAGCGATACAGCGTCGGAGCGACGTGGCTCCGTGCGGTGCCAAGGCCCCCTCATTAGCAGATCCCCCCAAACACAGGGTGTTTCCATCACAAGCGACCCCCGCAGCCGGCGGCACGTGAGCTGTGGAGTCAGGAGGAGCCGCGTTTCAAGAGAGAAACGGAGCCACTCCAGAACAACAGATTAGGTGTGAAAGGCTGCTGGCGCCCCGTTCGAGGAAAGTCTACTGTTTGTGCGGCACTTGACGGCCACAGGTGCAGAATTTCATCATCTCACTGGGTCCCACAGTCCCACAGGAGCCTTTACTGTCCCTATTTCACAGATGAGGAAATGGAGGCACAGAGACGTTAAGTAACTGGCCCAAGGACACCCAGCAGCTAAGTGCTGAAGCAGAGATCGGGGCCCCGTCTCATTCTCTGCCCGCCCTAGGAGCCTTCAGGGTCACTGCTCTGCTGTCCTCAGGGCCTCCGGCAGCACCATCATCTCCAGAAACCTCAGGAGGAGAGCTCCGGAAAGGCCCAGTGATCACAGCCCCACCCTGGTGTCTGAGACATGGGGACAGCAGAGCCCGGGGAGGCTGTGTGTCCACCTGAGGCCACAGAGCTCGCTCCTCAGACAGCCGGGGGGGCATCCCCACCTGCCAGCCCCTGGGCGCTGGTACTGCTGCGCCCACGAACTGCCCTTCGGGGAAGGCCAAGGAATCCTTTCCTGCACGCGGTGCTTTCCGGACGGACTCCAGCCAAGGTCCGTCCTGCAGAGCCACGGGGCAGACCGTCCATCAGCCAGAGCCACCCGGCCAAAGGCTGCATCAGCGGGGAGGGTGGGCCGGCAGGGGCAGGTGCACCGGAGGGGCTGGGCAGCGACGCCACACCCCTGCCTGGGTGCTGCACAACCACCACCCCCCATCCCCCAGTGCCTGCCCACGTCGCCAGGCTGCTAGGATCCCAGCCACCCCCGCAGGTGCCCCCTCCGCCCCGGCGCAGGGCAGGCCCCTCTCACTGCACAGACAACGGCCCAGGCGCTTGAACCCTCCCTAGAGCCAGGACCTCGGGGGGCAGAGGCAGGCAGGCCACCTGTGTGACCAAAGCTCCCCTGGCCACTCTGATTGTGACCCAACCTCAGACCAGCTCTGAGGAAGGGTGGCCGTGGCGCATGTGCAAATACCATACTCTGGAACTTGAGGCTTCAGCATCTGGGCCCGGCATCCCCTCTGAGTGCTCCCCTCCCCGTCCCCAGGGCCTGACTGGACACAGAGGGCTTTGTAAGGACACTTCAAGGGCTTCTCCTCCTCCCCAGCTGGACACAGCAAGTCCCCATCAGTGACCCCCCCCCCCAACAAGTTCTGTCGGATGGGGACGCCTCTGATGTCCTCACCTCGGCACCTCTCACCTGGCGGGATCGCTCTGCCCTCCCTTGAACTTTCTGCCATTTCCCCGATGATGAAAGAAGGCACTGGTGCCTGGTAAGTGGCCCACTTCTGCAGGATTCCAGGCTCTTTCAGGAGCCAGTCGGGGCTGGCGGTAGAGACGATGTACCTGACACCCGGTGCAGACGCGTGGCTAACACTCCAGTCGGCAAGATGCAGAGAAGGGGCTGTACATTTCCACTTGGGAGTGGCTGTGACTTTGGTGAAAATGGGGCCAATGCTATGTGTCCACCCACTGCGTCCCCAGGTCCCGGCAGACATCTGGATGGCCTTGGGGATG
>PJEM01021731.1:0-10641 GCA_004023845.1 Helogale parvula | reverse complement strand
GCCCTGTACATACTTGTAAAAATCCTAAAGCAGAAGATGTACATCTTAGATTCCACCACCTTAGAATATTTTACCTTTGCTCCTCCCCATACTTTTGCCCAAATCCAGACATTTCTCTGTGTTTTCCTTCACCCTAGAAACCCTCTGCTCTTCATTTCTACCAAGATGAAAATATACATGAAATGTTTCAATTGTGGGATGAAGAATTCTCTAAGTGTTGCACAATGATTGAAAATCATGATATGAAAATAGTAAAGAAAAACAAAATTTCTGCATATCAACCACACACTCACAAAGATACAAACACATGTCATGATCAAACTAAAAGACATAAAATCAATTCTGACAGACAAAAGGGTAACAGGCTTCAGTGTTCTCCAGCCAAAGACCACCGGGAGCAGCTGTGGGCATTCAAGTTGGATCTATTGCTTGTTGCAGTGAGAAAGAACACACTCCTTTGGGGCCATGAGACACCTTAATATGAAGGTGTTGGAACCTATAAGGACCTGAGCTTTGGATGGGTGTTTTGGGGAGGGTCTGTGGAAGCGGGGGCCCACTCCTGATTGCATGTCATTAGGACATGTGGGCAATTCTATGCTTGACCATCTCAGTGAATCTCATTTCTAGGCAGGACAGACCAGAGTGACAATAAGGCAGTAAGGGTAAAGAAGCAGTGATTCCTCACATTAACCAGCACAGGGAGATGTTGGGTCTTTTGTGGGTTGTACAGTGGCTTGTTTTTGTCTGTAATTAGACACAGTAGTGTCATGGTTTCAGAGTGTCCTTGTCTGATGTTGATGTCCTGTGAGATGACTGGTCATGTCCCACAGGAGAATAATATGGCCCTGTGGTGGCATCAGCCAGCTTCTGACCCCACTGAAGCCCAGCTGTCAGTGTCAGACCTGTTCTGTATGTGGGGATTGCTGTTTCTTCTCTCTTCAATTTTATATTTAAAATTAGCTATAGTCTATTCAAAAAATTATTAAAGAATTGGTATTTTCATTTCTTTGGGTAAATACCCAAGTGGAATCATTGGATGATGCGGCAAATCACTGTGCTGTAAACCTGAAAGAGTGTGTCAACTGTAATCAAATAACAAAAATAGGTGGGACAAGATGGCGAGAAGTAGGGAGCTCTGTAATTTTCTCCTGCCCGTAATCTATCAAACTAAGAAGGACTGAAGCCACAATATTGTGATCTGCAAGAGTCTGGGACGAAAAGACACAGAGTCCACAAAGAAGACAGCCTCATAGGTGCGTGAGTGAGTGCGAACTGGAGAAGATAAAAACTGTCCAGGACCTGGAGGCTCAGAGGCGAGGGAACCCCCACTCCTCCATGGAGAGCCACGGAGAGCGAGCAGAACCGTGGAGAGACGAGGGGAAGGGAAAGAGAGGCTGAAAACATTCATAGAGCTGTCTCTAGAGAAGAGAAAACCTCGGCCCAAGATGGAGAGAGATCCTATCATCCTATCTATAACCGCAGGGCACAGGGAGAGAGATCCTTCCTCTCTAGCTGATGCCTTTTGCTTGGGCTGTGCACTGGTCCCAGGTGGCCCCAGGAGAAACTGCTAAACTGCTCCCTTACTCCCCCTACTGGATCCTCTGCTAGGAAGCTGCCCACCTTCAGGAGTACATCTCATCTAGCACAGTATCATTAAAGTGCATGGACTAGGATATGGAAATGAGGCAGGGCTTGGAAAATACAACTTGACTCACCCGAGGCACAGGGAGATCAGACCAAAAGAGTGGGTTGCAATTCTTGGTTCAAGAAGGGATTGGAGAGCTGCCATTCTTCTCCCCACAACCACCAAGGCAGGGCCTCAGGGAGCAACCCTCAGGACCAGCAGTGGAGGTGAGACCTATGTACACCAAACCATGCCCATCCGCACTGGAGAGTTGCCTCCCCCACCCCCCCCCCCAGCCCTGCCCCCTGGGAAAGACTAACACTGATGTATTGCTGTGATGAGATCAATTCTTGCTATTCAGATATATTTTCCCTTATCTCATTTTTATCTCTCCCCTCTGTTGGATTGGACATGCAGGATATTGGTTCACCTAAACTGTCATACTTAATCAGTTCTCTTGATGCTACCTTCCTTTCTCTCTCTCTCTCTCTGGAATAATCAGACTATATAGCTTCTTCAGGTAACATTATCATCATTTTTTTTCCCTCCTCACCTCCTACCATATTCTCCTCTTTTTCTCACTGAATTAAGCCTTTTAGTCTCTCTGCCCGATCAATGTCCAATTTCACTTCGTCCACACCCCTGTTACTTTTCTCTTTGTAGATGCTCTTCCAACACCAGTGCCTCCACACTACTCTTTATTTATACCTGGGATTTCTGGTTTTATGCTTTTATTTTTTTAATTTTTTAAATGTTTTTTATTTATTTTTTGAGAGACAGGGAGAGACAACTCGAGCAGGGGAAGGTCAGAGAGAGAGAGAGGGAGACACAGAATCTGAAGCAGGCTCCAGGCTCTGACCTAGCTGTCAGCATAAAGCCCGACGCGGGGCTCAAACCCACAAACTGGGAGATCACGACCTAAGCCAAAGTCGGACACTTAACCGACTGAGCCACCCAGGCACTCCTGGTTTTATGCTTTTAGATTATCCTTTGTCTTTTGTTGTCTCTGTCCCACACTTTTTTTCTTTGCTTTTTATTTCTTTCCCCTTTTGGTTTGCTTGTTTGTTTGATTTGTCTGTGTGTTTGCATGCTTTTTTTCCCTGTGTGTTTGTCTGTCTGTCTTCCTTTTCAGGGTACCTTAAGAAACAAGCCAAAGTACACATGGTGGAGAGTCCCAAATATCACTGATTAGGGAAATAAAATAACCAAAGGCATAACAAAAGAAAATGAGAGACACCATTAAAAGAACACTTCCTGAACGGACAGGCCCTGGACAGTCAATGAGCCTCCTTTAATAAAGCAATACTCATGGGTGCAGAGTGCATAACAAGCTTTTAAAACTGATAAGAGATAGAAAGCTAGCCAAAATGACAAAACAGAAAACTCTCCTCTAAAGAAATTCCAGGAAGAAGTCACAGCCACAGAACTGCTCAAAACAGATATAAGCAACATAATTGAGCAAGAATTTAGAACAATTGTCATAAAATTAATCACTGGGCTTGAAAAAAGTATGAAAGATATCAGAGAAGCTACTGATACAAAGACCAGGGACCTTCAAAATAGCTGTGATGAGTTAAAAAATGCTCTAAGTGAGGTGCATAATAAAATGGAAGCTTCCACTGCACAGATTGAAAAGGCAGAGAGGAGAATAGGTGAATTAGAAGACACAGTTATAGCAAAAGAGGAAGCTGAAAAAAAGAGAGAGAAATTGATCCAGGACCACCAAAGGAGAATCAGAGACCTGAGTGATACAATCAAATGGAACAATATCCATATCATAGGAATTCCTGAAGAAGAAGAAAGAGAAAAAGGTCCTGAAGAAGTGCTTGATCATATTATAGCTGATAACTTCCTCAATCTGGGGAAGGAAATAAACATTGAAATCCAGGAGGCACAGAGAACTCCCCTCAGACGTAACTTGAATTGACCTTTGGCATGACATATCATAGTGAAACTGGCAAAATATAAGGATAAAGAGAGAATTCTGAAAGCAGCTAGGGATAAAAGGGCCCTATCATACAAAGGGAAACCTATCAGAGTGGTTACAGACCTATCTAATGAAACTTGGCAGGCCAGGAAGGAATGGCAGGAAATCTTCAATGTGATGAACGGAAAAAATATGTAGCCAGGAATCCTGTAATTCAAAATAGAAGGAGAGATAAAAGTTTTCCCAAATAAACAAAAATTGAGAGAATTCACCACCACCAAACTAGCCCTGCAAGAAATCCTAAGAGGGACTCTGAGGAAAATGCTACAAGGAACACAAGGTACCAGAGACACTACTACAGGCATGAACCCTACAGAGAACACAATGAATCTAAACACACATTTTTCAATAATAATGCTGAATGCAAATGGACTGAATGTTGCAATCAAATGACACAGGGTAGCAGAATGGAAAAAAAACCCTAAAATTCATCTATTTGCTGTCTACAAGAGACTCATTTTAGATCTGAGGACACCTTCAGATTGAAAGTAATGGGATGGAGAAATATCTATCATGTGACTGTGTAATGCCCAAGTTTTCAATATCACCCCAAAACCAGAAACCGCCAGGGAGACCGAGTCACGCATGTAAAAGCAAAAGGCATTTATTATTACGGCTTAGGCTCACTCACCAGGCCTCTAAGTTCGGTCTCACAGCCTTCACCAACGCTGTGGATCCATGCTGAGAGCCCCAAACAAAGCTGGGGTAGGGCTTTTATGAGTTTGGGAAGGGGGAAGTTACAGGAAATTGTGACATAGGTACAGTGATCCAATTATTATTACACAATATTATTGACAGCAGGTTTATCCAATTACAACATTTAGAGTGTTAACCAGTCAGAGTAGACCCAGGACCCTGTCCTAGCCTTAGCTTCTATTTCTAGGCCTGCCCTTAGGGATGTTAAGGGTATTACAAGGGTGGTCTCTCTTGCCTTGGGCAGTGTGTGCCTTTCTATTGTCTCAAACCTGCATCCTTACAACTGGAAGTCAAAAGAAAACTGGAGTAGCCATACTTATATCAGACAAACTAGACTTTAAATTAAAGGCAGTAACAAGAGATGAAGAAGGGGATTATATAATAATTACATGGTCTCTCCAACAGAAAGAGCTAACAATTATAAACATCTATGCACCAAATTCGGGAACACCCAAATACATAAGACAATTAATCACAGACAGAAACAATCTTATTAATAAGAATGTGCTGATTGCAGGGGATTTTAATCCTCCACTCACAGCAATGGATAGATCAACCAGATAGAAAATCACTAAAGAAACAATGGCCCTGAAGGACTCATTGGAACAGATGGATTTGACAGATATATTTAGAACTCTACATCCTGAGGCTAGGGAATTCACTTTCTTCTACAGTGTGCAGGGCACATTCTCCAAGCTAGATCAAATACTGGGGCATAAAACAGCCCTCCATAAATACAAATGAATTGAGATCACACCATGTGCGGGGGACCAGCCCATGCACCCCAGTCGAAAGGTCCCTAAGTAGGTGGTTGGTGTCAGTGAAATATCTATAGGAAAGAAGACAGACAACATAAATGATGGTAAAACCACACTTTACTAAGAAAGTCAGTGTCTTTTATGCCATAGGAGATTACACATTTTTTTTCTTTAATGATTACATAGTTTATGGTCCTTGAAAGAGTAAAAACGTGCTCTGGGAAGGATCATTTTTTATCACAGAAGAGAGAACAGCCGTGAGAACAGAAGTAAAAAAATAGGAATGAGGGAGTCTGTCTCTCAAAGAATTTTCTTTTCTTCAAGGCCCTTTAGCAGCTATGTCTAGGCAAGATGCTTATCATTTAAGGAGTTAATTTTAGACAGAGGATTGTGTTTGCCCCAACAGCAGGCAATGAGCTGGGAACAGAAATAATGTAAGGGAAAGCAGGTGTCACTAACTGACCCAAGTTCATTCAAAACTTAAAGGTCTATGCCTTTTTGCTTTTGCAAAGCAACGAGAAAATCATAGACAGGTTAAACAGAAGCCACATGTGCAGCCCAGGAGGCCAAATGTTTCACAGTCTTTCGACTTGTTCTGCAACTTCCCAAATAGTTCTCCTGTGCCCCGGAGGCATAACCATCAAAGGTCACTTATATAGACTCTCCTGTGTCCCAGAGGCAGTGCCATCAAGGTCGCTCTGCAGGAGGTTTTTTGGCCTACTGGGCCCCAACAACCATGCACACTTTCAGATCACAATGCTATGAAACTTGAAATCAATCACAGGAAACAGTCTGGAGAATCTCCAAAAACATGGAGGTTAAAGACCACCCTACTAAAGAATGATTGGGCTAATAAGGCAATTAGGGAAGGAATAAAAAAATATATGGAAACAAATGAAAATTAAAGTAGAACAATCCAAACTTTCTGGGATGCAGCAAAGGCAGTCCTAAGAGGAAAGTATATTGCAATCCAGGCCTATTTCAACAAACTAGAAAAAGCATAAATTCAAAATCACAGAGCACTCAAAGGAACTAGAAAGGGAGCAGGATGAGCACCCCAAATCCAGCAGAAAAGAGAAATAATAAAGATCGGGACAGAAATAAACAATACAGAATTAAAAAAAAAAACCAGTTGAACAGATCAAGGAAAACAAGAGTTGGTTTTTTGAAAAAATAAACAAAATTGAATAAACCTCTAGCCAGGCTTCTCAGAAAGAGAGAACACCCAAATAGACAACTTCATGAACGAAAATGGATCTATTACAGTAAATCCCTCAGAAATACAAGCAATCATCAGGAAATACTATGAAAAATTACTTGCCAACAAACTGGGCAACCTAAAGAAATGGACAAATTCCTAAATGTACATGCACTACCAAAACTCAAATGGGAAGAGATAGAAAATCTGAACAGACCCATAACCAGTGAAGAAATCAAATCAGTTATCAAAAACCTCCCAACAAAAAAGAGCCCAGGGCCAGATGGCCTCCCATGGGAATTCTACCAGACATTTATTTATTTATTTATGTATTTTGACAGTTTAACATAATTGACCTTTTATTTTAAAAAATTACAGGGAGCAATTTCCAGCATATTTTATAAAAGTACTGCCCGTATCAAACATTTATATCACTATTAATTCCACTGAAGAGCTGCCATGTTTTTTTTTAAGGTACTAATTCCAATTGATGGGATACATGCCCTTAAAATAGAAAGTTTCCATTATTTATCCAAATGTCAAAATTAAGATTATTGAGAAGTTTACTGCTTTCTGGCTGGGCAAGATGCTGCTAGCACATTTTAGGTAAATAATATTCTTTATTAAAAACTATGAGGTCGTTCTGTTTAAAACTTTCAGGATAATTCACAGAAAATAGATATATTCATTCAAATTACATACTGAAGGGCTGGGCTATCAGCTATAGACATTTATATGTGAAGCAGCTCTTTAAAGAAATAAGACACACAAATAGATCTGCCTGGGCAGAATATACACAATTGAAATTAATAAAACCTGAAAGACAATATTGTTATACTATGTTCTGTTAGGATCTTTAAAAAAAATCACACATTTAGTAGTCCATTTGTGCTTAAAATATTCATATGCATGAAAAGCTTAAGGGAAAAAACACCTCTGTACATGATGATGAAAAGAAAGTAATAAAAAAATTTTTGAAATTGCACTGTTATTTAAAACACTTTCCTGAAGTCAGACCTTCCTTCGGAGCTGGCACAGTTTTTCAGGTCTAATTGGCAACCTGGGGAGGCCCCTCTGGGATCAGTGAAGTAAAGAAGGTGGTGATAAAAGACCACGCTGACGCCCTCAACCTGGGCCTCTGAACCACACTGGCGTCTCCACCTGCATCCTCTCCACTCCCGTCTTCAAGCCCATCGTCCATAAGACGCTCCATTTCTTCAAGTCCTAGGTTGTTTGCATTTTGCCCATCATTGTTAACTTCGGCATTATTGTAGGCAGCCTGTTGCTGACCTCCTTCTTGCCTAAAAGGAAACCAGCCAGCTTGGTGTAGATAAACCAGCAGCATGGCTCCCATTACCGTGATAAAACAACTAAACGAGGACTAGAAGTATACGATGCTAAGGAGAATTGCAGCTCGGGAGAACGTGTACATCCAGTCCAGCCAGTCTTGATTGAAGTCTTCTTCATTTCGCACTGGACCTCCCTGTGCATTCATCTGAACATTCTCGTTCATGGGTCGATTTTCGTGGGCCACTAGATTTGGCGCTGGTGGAGGTTCTTCTCCAGGAACGTGTGCCAAATTTAGAGGCTGTGAAGCAAGAGGCTGGGCTGGGTTGGCATTTGATGTGGCCTGAGCAGAAACTGCAGCTTGATACTGCATGCAATACTGATGAGCGTACATCTGCTGCCACCACAGCATCTGCAGTGGGCTGAAAGCAGCGTACGCGGGCACGCCAGCTGGAAGAGCCTGCCCAAGAAGCCGGTTGTCCACATTTCCTTGCATCACGTATGGGAACTGCTGAGTCTGTGCTCTGTCGGTCTGTGCTTGTGGAAGGGTTCGTTGCCTCAGTCCTTCTGAGGAAGAACAGAGTATCTGAGTCTTAGGGACATAGACTGGTAAAGGCTTCCTTTTTGTCAAGATTGCTCATTAAATAGACCAGCATCATAAGATATTCATTTTTTCTTTCACACATGTGAAAGCAAAGGGCTTTATTATGGGTTTAGGCTCGCCGGGGCCTAAACTCGGGCTCACAGACTTTACCAGCATGGTGGATCCATGCTGAGAGCCCTACCAGACATTTAAAGCAAAGTCAATATCCATTCTTCTCAAGCTATTCCAAAAATAGAAATAGAAGGAAAACTTTCGGACTCATTCTACAAAGCCAGCATCACTTTGATTTCCAAACCGGACAGAAACTCAGCAATAAAAGAGAACTACAGGCCAATATCCTTAATGAATAGAGATCCAAAAATCCTCAACAAGATACTAGCAAATCCAATTCAACAGCATATAAAAAGAATTATCCACCATGATCAAGTGGGATTCATTCCTGGGTTACAGGGCTGGTTTAGTGTTTGGAAATCAATCCATGTGACTCATCACATTAACAAAAGAAAAGATAAAAACCATATGATCTTGTCAATAGATGCAGAAAAAGCATTCGACAAAATACAGCATCCTTTCTTAATAAAAACTCTCAAGAAAGTTGGGATAGAAGGAACTTACTTAGATATCATAAAAGCCATTTATGAATAGCCCACAGCTAATATTATCTTCAATGGGGAAAAGCTGAGAGCTTTCCCCCTGAGATCAGGAACACAACAGGGATGTCCACTCTGACCACTGTTGTTTAACATAGTGCCAGAAGTCCTAGCATCAGCAATCAGACAACAAAAGGAAATATAAGGCATCAGAATTGGCAAAGAAGAAGTGAAGCTTTCACTCTTCGCAGATGACATGATACTCTCTTCTACATGGAAAACCTGACCGACTCCACTAGAAGCCTACTAGAACTGATCCATGAATTCGGCAAAGTTGCAGGGTACAAAATCAATGTACAGAAATTGGTTGCATTTTTATACATCAATAATGAAGCAACAGAAAGAGAAATCGAGAAACTGATCCCATTCACAATTCTATGAAAAATCATAAAATACTTAGGAATAAACCTAACCAAAGATGTAAAAGACCTGTATGATAAAAACTATAGAAGGCTTATGAAATAAATTGAAGACACAAAGAAATGGAAAAACATTCCGTGCTCATGGATCAGAAGAATAAACACTGTGAAAATGTCATTATTACCCAAAGCAATGTACACATTCAATGCAATCCCCATCAAAATTGCACCAGCATTCTTTGCAAAGCTAAAACAAATTATCCTAAAATTCATGTGGAACTACAAAAGACCCCGAATAGACAAAGTAATATTGAAGAAGAAAACCAAAACGGGAGGCATCACAATCCCAGACTTTAGCCTCTACTACAAAGCTGTCATCATCAAGACAGTATGGAATTGACACAAAACCAGACACATAGACCAATGGAATAGAATAGAGAACCCAGAACTGGACCCACAAATGTATGGCCAATTAATCTTTGACAAAGCAGGAAAGAGTTTCCAATGGAAAAAAGACAGCCTCTTTAACAGGTGGTGCTGGGAGAACTGGACAGCAACATGCAGAAGAATGAAACTAGACCACTTGCTTATACCATACACAAAAATAAACTCAAAATGGATGAAGGACGTGAATATGAGACAGCAAACCATGAAAACCCTAGAGGAGAAGGCAGGAAACAGCCTCCTTGACCTCAACTGCAGCAATATCCTACTCAACATATCCCCAAAAACAATGGAAATGAAAGCAAAAATGAACTATTGGGACCTCATCAAGATAAAAAGCTTCTGAAGTGCAGAAACAATCAAGGAAACTAATAGACAACCAACGGAATGGGAAAAGATAGTTGCAAATGACATATCAGATAAAGGGCTAGTATCCAGTTGTGCAAGAAACTCACCAAACTCCATACCCAAAAAAACAAATAACCCAGTGAAGAAATGGGCAGAAGACATAAACAGACACTTCTCCAAAGAAGACATCCAGATGGCCAACAGACACATGAAACAATGTTCAGCGTCACTCATCATCAGGGAAATACAAATCAAAACCACACTGAGATACCACCTCATACCAGTCAGAGTCGCTAAAATGAACAAATCAAGAGACTATAGATGCTGGCAGGGATGTGGAGAAACGGGCACTCTCCTACACTGTTGGTGGGAATGTAAACTGGTGCAACCACTCTGGAAAACAGTGTGGAGGTTCCTCAAAAAACTATCAGTAGAACTCCCCTTTGACCCAGCAATAGCACTGCTAGGGATTTACCCAAGGGATACAGAAGTGCTGATGCATAGGGGCACATGTATCCCAATGTTCATGGCAGCACTGTCAACAATAGCCAAATCATGGAAAAAGCCTAAATGTCCATCACCTGATGAATGGATCGAGAAGATGTGATTGAGATTATATATATATATATATATATATATATATATATATACACACACACAATGGAGTACTACATGGCAATAAGAAA
>PJEM01021730.1:0-10641 GCA_004023845.1 Helogale parvula | reverse complement strand
GTCAACAATAGCCAAAACATGGAAAGAGCCTAAATGTCCATCAACTGATGAATGGATCAAGAAGATGTGGTATATATATACAATGGAGTACTATATGGCAATGAGAAAGAATGATATATGGCCATTTGTAGGAAAGTGGATGGACCTTGAGGGTGTCATGCTAAGCGAAATAAGTCAGGCAGAGAAGGATAGATCCAATATGTCTGCATTCATAGGTCTAACAGGACAGACCTGGCAGGGGACCATGGGGAGAGGAAGGGGGAAAGAGAGCGGGGATGAGTGAGGGACACAGATCAAGGGAGACTACTGAATACTGGAGACGAACCATGGACTGAAGGGGGAGGGGGGAAAGGGGGTGATGGTCATGGTGGGGGACACTTGAGGGGAGAAGCACTGGGTGTTATATGGAAACTAATTTGACAATAAACTATTAAAAAAATAAAAAATAAATTCTCAAAAAAAAAATAAAAAAATAAATAAAATAATAATATTTTTAAATGACTTTCTCATAACCAAGGGGACTCTTAAAAAGTGCCCAGTAGTGAATAACAATCCATTAGCATTTATGATTGTTTTAATTGAAACAGCAATTTATTCTGAATCTCAGAAATAATTATTTGTGGGACTGCTTCTTAATTTTATCAACATACTGTTTGGTCCATAAGAAAAGAATGAAATAAAAATGTTATTTATTTCAGATCACTTATGCAGAATATATTGAGTACATTGTATTGTAATAATTATGCACAAGAACCTAACTGTGCACTTGAACCTAAAAATCGTAACATCTTCATTTGTATATTTGTTCATTGAGTACATTATATTGTAATTATTATGCACAAGAACGTACCGTGCACTTGAACCTAACATCTTCATTTGTATACTTGAGTCTAAAATAAAAATGATGGACAAAGTAGAAAGTATGGATAGAAAGATATCTGACCTCACTTAACATTAACAGTTTAATGATGTTGAATTTTATCCTGACCAGGACTTTAAAATACCATTAATTCTCTACTGCAAGTTTCTTCCCCTGGAGTAAAGAGCATTTCATCTCTGAACACGTATCTTCCATGTTACAAAGAATTTACAGAACTTATGGGAACTCATGTAAGAGTCAAATGAATGGTTTTTATTCTATCTTTCAAAAAAGTCAATTTTTTTCATCTTTTGTGAGTCAATGTTATAAAAATTACATGAATACTCTGTGCTTCATGCTATTGAATTAGGTGAAATATGGTCTGTGGTGACTGAATTCTGAAGGTTTTCACTGATGCTCTCTCTTTTTCAATGTTCAACCTTATATAGAGTAAGTAATTTAATTAGAATTCTGCCCTGTAGGCCACTAAAAGTCTTATTAATAGGCAAAATAAACATATTTAGAACTAAGCCCCTCTTAAGGGAAACAGCTATTATATATATTCGATACATTTAAAAATACTTAAAATAACTACATTAATTTCAATGATGTTGGTTCCTGTCAAATTTACATTACAGTTTTCATGAATGCATCTCACTGTCCCACATGCTATACGATACAGTGTCATAAATTCAAGGAGGTTATTGAATGTAATTATTATCATGTATATAGTAGCATTTTTGACAAATGCTCAGAGTTGTAAAATGTTTATTATGTTTAGACATAAAAAACATAGGATAGATTTGCTTTATATTCTGGTGATGTTTGTTACTGTTTTTAAGACTATACTGTTTCCATAGTTACAGCAAGAAGCTCAAAACCTCTTTTTTCTTTGTAACGTGATAAAGGATAACTTTATAATCCACTCATGGAGTACAATGTTCACTGAACACACTACTATGTAAATATAGCTTTTATTTTACTGTCAGGCCACTCCATACCACACATGACATCATAAGCAGGAATTTGGGCACTGAATATGAATAATGCTTAATATGTTCGGGGCTCTCCTCAAAACAAGCAAAAAGAAGGGGGGAGACATAGGACAACTTTCAGCTTACTTGATTTCATTCTATTTCTACAGTTACGCAATCTTATTTTCACTCATGGCACTCTAAGACACCCATTTGTTTATGCAAATCAGTGTTTGAAAATTAGAATAAAGCTGCAGTTTCCTACATCAATGGAGACCTACTGTGACTTCGAAACAGTAAACATTTGACAGAAGCTTCTGGAATGGTGGTCTTCTCTCCTCCTACTTTCACATCACAAGACTCTGGGTGAAGGTGAACCGTCCTCCACTCTCCCTTTAGCACCTAATTCTGCTCATCATGATCACGTCACTTATGTCCTCAGCCCTTTCTTTGAGCACCAAGAGGACAAAGATGACAGAGAAGGACTGACCTCGCCCCAGCCGAAGGGGCACGTGAGCAAGACAGGAGTTCCGGCAGTGAGCAAAGCTGCATGTGCACAGAGAAGTGTGAGCTTTATGAAAGCATGATTCTAGAACCTTGCTGGTCATCTGTTGACTTTAACGAATGCCTCCATTGGAGACGCAAGTATAGAAATGAACAAGCAAAGGTGAAGAAGCACCTTTGCCCAAACACCAATTGCTGAGAATTATTGTTCTTGTACTTTTTGATTTCCATGTTGCACGTACAGTTTCAGAACAAGATGGGTGTGTTGGCAGCAGTTAGAGGACTTTGACGAGGAACCACATCAGCCAACTCTTCCTAAACCACCTACTACCCGTGCTGCCAGATCTCAGTGTCTAATGGCTGAAACACACTGGTCATCAGTGGCACGGTGAGGTCGTATGAACCAGGTCAGCATGGTTTTTCATTAAGGAAAAAAGATACATGGACTCCATTTACCCCTTTCATTTTCCTGAAGTTAGGAGATTTTGTTCTCAATTTAAAACTGAATACTATTATCAATATCCCTTGGAAATTCTACTTAATTAAAATGCTCTAGTCATAAAATTTGCCACATAAAAACTTAGATAGGTTTTTCAATTAACTGCATTTAATTAGAACCATATAATATGGAGTGGATTTGCTGTGTACCTTATTCTAATCAAGGAGGCTTGGGTTTGGTCAAAAGAAAGAGAACATTAAAGAAGTAATGGATAGAAATAGGATAAAATGTTCTTCATTCCAAATTAAGTTCTCCTCTGGCTGACACAACAAAGGGAAAAAGCCTCACATTTTTGTTTAGTTTGTCAAGAATGCATTTCCAGGACTGCGGGGTGCTGCAGCCTATTGCCGGCACAGAGTGGCCGTGGCTCAGTCCACAGGGCAGTTTTGTGTCTGTGCCCAGTGCACACTCATGTAACCAGGGGTTTTCACGGCACGGACTTGGAAAACGAAAAACTGGCATGTAAATCATGTGATTTATAAATTGTGTTTCCTTCAGTTCAAAAAGACAAAATAATTTCTACTGGCATTCAATACCAAGGCAATGAGATTCTACCCCAGTCTTTAAAAAGAAAGAAGATAAAATGTGCTGTTGGGAAAACTCTATGATCAAGGTCCGTCATCTGGATTTCTCTTTAAGGACATGGTGATTATTTTCAAGGATGTGGACAATAGCGATACTGGAACATCATCCCCGGTTGAAAGCGTGCTTCCTTCCATGAAAAGCACATTTGTGACAAAACTTATAGGAATAGGATATCCTGAAGTCAGCTGGGACATTCCATATTTATAATCACAGATTAATATTTATAAATTTGCATTGGAAAACTTTTCATGCTCGTAAAATCTTGATTTGCGGAGTAAAATGCTTCTTTTGATGTAGTTCAAACTATAGTGAGAAGAATAGAAGCATATACTTTAGATCTGGAGACTTCAAGTGAGTGCTTAACCTGAGCCACAGGCAACCTGGTGAATCAAGGCATTTAACAGAAAGAAGGAACGTGGGTCAGCAAAGCTTGTGGCTTGATCTGAGTCAGCGGGAGGACGAGAAACGTAGATGTCTGCCACCCGAAGGAATGTTCACTACTTTGCGTTAACTGGGCAAGACATTTATTTGCTTGCTGTTGGATTTATTTCTATTATTTCTTCCATTGAATTAATACATTAGGAGTCTCTCTATTCAGGTAATACCAGCTGCTAGAGCCCAAACCAGAGCAGAAGGGTAATTATTGCCCACACAAAGTCCAACTGGTGATGGTCATGAGTCGCCTTTTCTGGAAGCAGAAGTGGGATGCCCTGTGGAATGAGGGCTATTGATTAGGGGTTGAGGACTGTGGGTACCAGAGAGGCAATAGTGGGTTGTGGGTACCAGAGAGCAAGACTGCTTAGAGGGAAAAGACACAGTGCAGTGCAGACCCCATAAGGCCTCAGCCAAGCCCAGAGGACATTGTGGAGCATAATCTGGTGGCCAGAGTTAGCTTGAAGGTTTTATCAGCTGCAGAATTCCCTGAATAGGGCAGCTAGTGAGGTGCTGAGACAAATCCTGAAAGGAACTGATGTCCCGATATTGTCTGCTCATGAGTCCTCTCTTCCAATGAAATGTTTATTTATTTTGAGAGAGAGTGAGAATACACATGTAAATGGGGGAGAGGCAGAGAGAGAGAGAGAGAGAGAGAGGAAGAGGAGAATCTTAAGCAGGCTCATAGCTGTCAGTGCAGAGCCCCACAGGGGGCTTGATTTCATGAATTGTGAGATTATGACCTGAGCCGAAATCAAGAGTCTGATGCTTAAATGACTGAGCTACCCAGGTGCCCCTATTTTGGATTTTTGAACCATCTCTGATCCCTGTGACATATTCTTCTTGTTGCTTGGTTCTAGGATCCTTTGAAATCATAGAAACTATTTTAAGCTTATGAGCCATGCAATAATAGGATGCAGTTTGGATTTGATCCCCAGGATGTAGTTTACTTACCCCTGATTTATATTATTTTCTTGTTAATTTTCTTTTTTATTCTATTTTAGAGAGAGAGAGAGAGAAAGTGAGAGAGAGAGAGAGAGCAAGCGAGCACAAGGAGAGAGAGGGACAGAGAGAAGGGGAGAACCACAAGCAGTCTCCACACAGTGTGGAGCCCAAGTAGGACTCGATCTCACAACCCTGAGATCATGATCTGAACTTAAATCAAGAGGCAGACGTTTAACCAACTGAGCCAAACAAGTGCCCCTATATTAAAGGTGGTTCTGACTTTTGCCACACTCCTCTCCCCCCACCCCTGCAATGCAGGATAGTTTTGATTCACTACCTTGGCTGGGGGGTGGGCAGTTTTACAGGCTTGTGCTTGGCCCTCCCATGATGAGTGACATCTGTTACCAGGCTCCCATGTGCCCCCATTCCAACAGGGGTCATGACTACACCAGGGGTCTTTAGATAATAACCTCAACCTGGACCCTGCATCAAACAGTCCTCAAAATGGTTTGACATACTCCTTTCTCAGCGGTGTGGGTTGGACTGCGTCCTGCCAGTATTTATATGTTCAAATACTGACCCCAGTGCTTCAACTGACCTGAGTTGGAAACAGGCCATTGCCATTGCGATGTAGTCCCTAAGATGAGGTTACACTGGAAAGGGTAGGCTCTAATCTGATGGGTGTCCTTATAAAACAGGATTTGGATACAGACAAAAATCCAGAATGAGTCATGTGAACACGAAGGAAGAGTTTGGGGTGCTGTTTCTACCAGATGAAGACCACCAAAAATGGCCAGCAAGTAGCAGAAGCTGAGGGAGGGGCCTGGAGCAGATTCTCCCTCATGACCCCAGAAGGAGCCAACCCTAGGGTGCCTGGGTGATGAGTTAGTTAAACGTCAGACTCTCCATTTTGGCTCAGATCATGATCTCGCAGTTGGTGGGTTCAAGCCCCACATTAGGCTCTGTACTGACACCTCAGAGCCTTCTTGGGACTCTTTCTCTCTCTCTCTGCCCTTCCTCTGCTCACTCTCACTGTCAAATAATTAAAACAAAACAAAACAAACAAACAAAAGGAGTCAACCCTGCTGATACCTTGATCTGTGACTTCTAGGCTCCAGAGCTGTGAGAGAATAAATTTATTTTGATTAAGCCCCCTTATTATAGCAGTCTTTAGAAACTAATGTACTTAGAACACACTCAGTCATGGAGAAGACTGTAGGGCTCTTGACAGAAGGACAGAGGAAGCACTGACGAGTGGCATGTTGAGTCCTTCCTTCTGGAGACATGGACCCCCTTCAGTCAGTGGGTCCATTCAGAAAGCTGGCTTGAGTCCAGAAATGGAGCAATGGATTTGGGGCATTTGGGTGACTTTCAGCATCCTGGGCATATCTCCTTGACATGCTCTGGTAGTACCCTGCTGACTTCCCGTCCAAGTTGTTCTTAGCGTTGCTGCGTTCTATTACTTAGTACCATAACTTTCAGTGGATTAGCCTTCTTTCCTGCTCTCAATCCAACATGATAATGGTGACGCTCTTTCCACTTGTTCTCTATTAGGGTCCTGTTATCTCCATTGCTGACAGTATATGTAAGTCTGCAATGACTGCTCTTGCTACACGCCCTGGCATAGTAAGGGCCACAGGTAAACATTGGCAGATGCCCGTGCCCTTGTCACCAGCTCATTCTTCATTCTGGGAGCTGATGGTTGATGGTGGACCCTTTGAACTTTATTGTGGATAGGAGCCCTCTGCAGGTCTTACACAGTGTACTCACCCTGGCTCACCCAGTTACCCCAGGCTTTCCATCCATTGGCCAACATCTGCCATGTGATTCTGGCATCTTGACCTCACTTAGTGCAGAGATGCAAAGTGCAGAGGAGGGCGGACATGTATCCGAGCTGAAAAGAGGAGAATGAGCTGAAAATCTTTATATACAATTGTAGACTCATTCCCCACATTCACGCAGAGTTGTGTATGTCTGGCGTCTGCATTCTTTCCCAGTCCCTGTGCGGGAGATCCAAGCTTTCATCTCTGGGGAAATTTTTTTTAAAATTTTTTTAATGTTTTATTTATTTTTGATACAGAGAGAGACAGAGCATGAGAGGGGGAGGGGCAGAGAGAGAAGGACACACAGAACTGGAAGCAGGCTCCAGGCTCTGAGCTAGCCATCAGCATAGAGCCTGACGCGGGGCCCAAACCCACGAACGTGAGATCTGACCTGAGCCAGAGTCAGAGGCTTAACTGACTGAGCCACCCAGGCGCCCCTCATCTCTGGGGAAATTAAATTTTCTTAATAGAAGAGTAATCCATAGTCTAGAATTTGGTTATCTCTCAGCATAATTATATCTAGCTTGCTTCCAATCATTCTTAAGCAAATCTGACAATGGACAAGTCTTATAAATGTACCCAAATTTCCCACTATCTTTTAATCACATTATTCTTTAAAGATATAAAACAAAATATAGACAAAAAGATACTTTAGAAAGCCTCCAAATTGAAGTACACATTGAGATTTCTACCAAGATGAATAAAAGCAAAATCAACTAAATATACCAAGGTGAAATCTCATAAAATTTAAGGTAATCAGGAATAATGAGAATATTCTGAATATTTCCAGAAATAAAAATACAGTTAAACTACACAGGAAGAGTTTCAGATTTTTTTCTTTTCTTTGTATTTTCAGTACCAGACTTTAAATGCTTTCAAAATGTGAAAGAAAAAATGTTTTCAATCTAAAATGTTATACCTCTCGAAGCTACCAATTAAATTAAAGTCAAATAAAAGACTTTCCAGTCACGGAAGAACTCAGAACAAGTTCTTCTCCTTGCAAGATTCTCTCAGGAAACTACATGAAAAAGAATTTGAGCCAAACAAAATATTATTATCATTATTATTTTAATACAATTTATTTTCAAGTTGGCTAACATACAGTGTATGCAGTGTGCTTTTGGTTTTGGCAGTAGATACCCGTGATTCATCGCTTACATACAACACCCAGTGCTCATCCCAACAAGTGCCTTCATCAATGACCATTGCCCATTTTCTCCTCTCCCCCACCCCATCAACCCTTGGTTTATTCTCTGTACTTAAAATTTTTCTTAATGTTTTATTTATTTTTGATACAGAGAGAGACAGAGCATGAGGGGGGAGGGGCGGAGAGAGAAGGAGACACAGAACCAGAAGCAGGCTCCAGGCTCTGAGCTAGCTGTCAGCACAGAGCCTGATGTGGGGCACGAACGTGAGATCTGACCTGAGCCAAAGCTGGAGGCTTAACCGACTGAGCCACCCAGGCACCCCTGTTCTCTGTATTTAAGTCTCTTAGGATTTGCCTCCTTCTCTGTTTGAAACTATTTTCCCCCTCCCTTCCCCCATGGTCCTCTGATAAGTTTCTCAAGTTCCACATATGAGTAAAAACATATGGTATCTGTCTTTTTCTGACTGACTTATTTCACTTGCATAGTAGCCTCCAGGTCCATCCACATGTTGCAAATGGCAGAACTTTATTCTTTCCTCATTGCCAAGTAGTATTCCATTGTGTCTATAAACCACAGCTTCCTTATCCATTCATCAGTTAATGGACATTTGTTTTTTTCCATGATTTGTCGCCAAAAAAATTATTGAACCAAAATATGTTAGATCTGATGTATCAATTAGGTCACTTTTCACTTTAAAAATATTTATTTATTTATATAATTTTTTAAAGTTTATTTATTTTGAAAGAGACAGAGAGAGAGAAAGAGCATGCACAGGATGTCGGCAGGGAGAGTGAGAAAGAGAGAATCACTAACAGGCTCCACACTGTCAGCACAGAGCCAGATGGGTTCAAACCCATGAACTATGAGATCATGACCTGAGCTGAAACCCAGAGTTGGACACTCAACTGACTGAGCCACCCAGGCACCCCAATGTCACTTTTCATTTTAAATACCTGAACACCAATAAAAAAACAGCAGCAGCAATAATAATAATGATGATGTTGGAATGCGTCTTCTTTACTTATTTGAATAACAGTTTAGAGGTAAGGGTGATGTGAGTCTCAAACAATACTCTCCACTTTTGATTCCCCTCATCTTTTAGGTCACTCTTTTACCTGTTGACTCAATTCTCTCTTCCTTTGACTGTAGAGAAATGCAGCAGATTCAGACATACTCTCTAGCCTCATGTTCATAGGAGAAAAGAGAGCTTTTTTCTCACACACACACACACACACACACACACACACACACACACACACAGATGCACACAGTAATAAAAATATAAGGCCGGATCACTCTTCTTGGCCCAAAGTGATTAATCCAGCAAAACTAGAATCAGAAGAATTAGTTAGAATAAATAGTTTAACCTGTTAAGAATCCTCTTGTTACGAAAGTCATTCTCTGGGAGTGGGATAAGGTGATTCCCCCAAAAGATTTCATGGATGCTGAGAGAGCAGCAGATACCAAATACCCACTCCACCGAAGAAACAAGTAGTAGTGCATGGAAGAACAAATGAGTGAGGGCTGGAAGAGAGGACATTTAGGTTAGAGATTGCCAAGAAGAAAAATATGTAGTTTTGCTACAACGCTTGCTAGGTTAAACTTTTTAAAAAATAATTTTGTTACAAAGAGGACATTACAGTAAGAAACAGTCAGAAACTCCAGTGAAAAACAAAATTCCTAAGTGAAAGGAGTATAATTACGGTACACCTTTGGATTTTGGAGTGAACTGTGTTTACATGATCTTCTTATTGTAAACACTAAATATTCATTTTTTATTTCAGTAAATATACTACAAATCTCACCCAAGGATGGAGCCGAGGAGGTTATATGCAGCGAATAGTAGATAAATCTTTAGCTTTCGTAATACGAAGTGAATAGATCACATCTCACTTTGAGAACTTAAGATACAATAGTCTGAGTAATTTCACAGATATGGGTGTTACCACCCAAATGGAAAGGTAAAGTGTGAAAAACCAATTGCCATGGAGGGAAAGAGGAAAAAAGGAAAAGAAGAGGAGGTAGCTGTTTTTCATTAAAAGTCTTTCATGATTATGTTTTTTTCTGTCTATATCCATATGTTTTTGGGAAAAATTAACTTTGTGAAGAGAAGTTCAAGGCATCTCTACTGGTCCCATGACAACTCCAGAATCAGAGACCCTTCCAAGTTAAGAATTATCCAATGTTATTTCAAGTCTTCAATAATATATAATTTTTTGTGTTTCCTTAGATTTGCTTTTCTGAACAAAATATAGCCAAGAGCTTTTTCCTTCTTGCATTCCATTAACGCCAACATCTTACCAAAGGTTAGTTTTATCACTAGTCCAAACTTTGTGTGGCCCAAGTTTTGATATAATGGATCAAGGGCTGAGCATAGGAAATAAGATGGATAGAAGAGGTGTGAGCATCATATCCACCCAGTCCTTGACGGCCTCTTCTCTTGTCTACAAAATGACATTTCCAATCTTTTTTTTTTTAATGCTTTTTGTTTTTATTCTTGAGAGACAGAGAGAGACAGTGTGATCAGGGGAGGGGCAGAGAGAGAGGGAGACACAGAATCTGAAGCAGGCTCCAGGCTCCGAGCTAGCAGTCAGCACAGAGCCCAACGCAGGGCTCAAACCCATGAACCATGAGATCATGACCTGAGCCGAAGCCGGACGCTTAACCAACTGAGCCACCCAGGCGCCCCGACATTTCCAATCTTATCATTCACTTCTTACCAGATACTAGAAATTGACAGTTACAAAGAAAACAAACAAAAAATCATACTTTATCTGTTCTTTTTTTTTTTTCCTGGAATCATTTTATTTATTTTTTAAATAGTTTATTGTCAAATTAGTTTCCATATAACACCCAGTGCTTCTCCCCCCAA
>PJEM01021729.1:0-10643 GCA_004023845.1 Helogale parvula | reverse complement strand
TGTGCTCCGCTCCTCTTCCCACACTCCTGGCCAGATAAACTCCTACTTAGGTTGTGCTCCCATGATCCCTCCTCAGAAGCCTTTCTCTACCCTCCCAGGGGGGTCTTCATGCTCCCACTTTGTCCTCTGTGCTCTGTGGGCGCTTTGATCACCCACACCCCTTGCAAGGCTCTGACCCTCAGATGCCATAATGGCTTCTGTGCGGGGGGAAGTCTCTCTGCTCCCCGAGTGGGTGAGCCCCACCACACCGAAGCCTGCATGAGGATGTAACGGAGGGCCAGGGAAAGCCAGAGATCCCCAGTTCCAGCCCCGCCCCACATGCTGTGTGATGCTAGGAAAAGTCACTTTCCGTCTCTGACCCTCAATCTCCTCCCCTGTAAATCTGAGACTGTAATAGTACCCGCCACCCAGGCTGGGTGAAATAATGCATGTAAATGTGTCTGAGATGTAGGAAAAGTTCAGGCCATGTGCCAACAGAGATTTCAATAAATGATAAAAACAAATAAGCCAAAACATGAGGAACCAGAGTCAAGTGCTGGGAATAGTTCAGACAGGGGCGAGGAGGTGAGGTGTGGAGGGGTACTTGTTAGCAGAGTTAGAGGGATGGGGGGGGAAGAGGAGGTGACCAGGGCATTTCTTGGGGAGTCGGGTAGAGAAGTGCCACGGGGTGATGAGGCAGAATTCCTTGGGCTGCAGAATTCAGAGGGTGAGGTGTCTTCAGGGCCAGGTCAGGGGAGGCTCTGCAAAGGGGCAGGGGCAGCATATGTACTGGGGTGGATGGACTTTGAAAACCAATCTGGAGGGCCTTCCAGAAGGTGGAGTAGGTGCGGACGCAGAAGCAGGTCCACAGCACTAGCATGGTTCAGTCTGGACAGGGTGGGTCCTGGGGGGCACCCAGGGCTGGGTTCAAACCTGACCATGTCACTTACGAGTTGTGTACAAATAATGCATGTAAATGTGTGTGTAATGTTACTTACACTATAAAAAAAAAGTCTCCCTGAGACTTGGTTTCCTCATCTGAAAATGGTGATGATGACAAATAGCACCTCCCAGGGCTGCAGGGGGACTTGATGCGATGCATGGCAGGGCTGAATCATGAAATGCTCTCACTCTGGAGCTGAGCTCTGGGTGTGAATCCTGCCTCTGCCTGTTACCAGCTGTGTGACTTGGGACAGTTACTTAGCCTCTTCTCTCCTCAATCTCCTTATCTGTAAAATGGGGATAATAAGAATCCCTACTTGGTAGGGTTGAGTGAAGGGAAGATGCGGTCACATAGGAAAAGCTCTGAAAGTCCCGCAGGGCCCTAGTGGGCGCTCTGCTGCTGCCGCCACTATTATTAATATTACTATTTCTGTGTGGCTGGCTCAGCTTGAGCCTGGCACATAGTAGGTGTTCAGTCAGTGGCATTTTCCTTCTCTGCCTCCTCTCCAGGCAGGTGGACACCCAGTGTAGCTGAAGGGAGCAGTGGGAGCAAGGCCAAATGGTGCCTTTGGGCTCAGTTTAGAACTGAGAGGGGGCGCTGGGGAGCCACAAAAGGATAAGGGGCCCCATCAGGGCAGGGCTGCGGGGTTCCCCTGGCATGTTGGGCACGAAGAGTCTGCAGGACGAAGGGCCAGGGAGGAAGGTCTGCCCAGCCTGGGAAAATGCGATCAGGCCCCATCTATAATGGTGGTAAGGGAAGGGAGGGGCCCGAGAGCCACAGGGGGCATTGCAAAGGCACCAGCCAGTTTTGCCCGTGGCGTGAGGGACAGGAAGGAACTAGAGCTCCGGGGTTTGTGTCCTGGTGGGATGTGGGGCCGTGGGGCTCATGGGCAGAGCTGGGAGATTGGACATGTAGCTGGTCTGGGGAAATTCACCATGGCTTTGGTTGGCCCTGAGTGAGCTGAGCTCAGAGTACACTGCCCCCTTATGCCTGGCTCTCCTCCCTGGCTGCCCGAGACAGGGGCTGTGGCAGAGCCCACCCTGTGGAAAGTCCCTTCTTCAGGGAACGCCCAGTGTGGCCCCTGCCCTGCGTGAAGGAGGCGGCCCGCAGCCATGTGAGTACAGACCCCGCCCCCCTATCAGGTGTCACCTGAATCACAGGGGAGGCAGCCTGCGAAGAAGTCTGCTTTGGCACTTTGCTGAGCCTGTGGTCTCAGCCTAGTTAGTTCTCTCTTTGTACCTGAGTCTCTTTGTTTGTAAAGTGGAGTATTTATAATGGTACCTGCTTCATCAGATCGTTTTGAGGACTCAGTGAGTTAATATGGGCAAGGCATTTAGAATAGCACTAAGAGTCTAGCAAATGTCCATTAGATGTTGGCTATTATTGTTACTATTATTCCTCAGGGCTGCCAGGATGGAGTGAGGGAGGAAAAGTCTTCCGTCTAGAGCTGGCCAGATGGTCCTGGGGAGGCTGAGAGGAGAGGGCGCTCAGGAAGGTAAGTGTAAGGGCCAAGGCCCATCTTCTCAGGAGCCCTGGGGCAGAGACAGCCCAGACAGTGGGCCTGGGGAGGGGGCATGACTGGTTCTTCTCTGCACCCAGCAGCCCCACCCCTTGGGGGACGCTCCCTGCCCTCCCGGCACCCTGGTTGTCGAGCTGGCTCTGTGGCTGGGCTAACCCTTGAGCTCAGCTTGCGGGATCTGATGGGAACAGGTGCTCTGTAGTTTCCTAGCTCTGTGATTGCGTGCGACTCATTTCGCTCGCTGCCCCCCACCCCTGAGCCTCCCTCCTCCTATATGAAGTAGGGCTTGATGACGCCACTCCCCAGGCGCTGAAAACTGGGAAATTCATGACCGTATCATGAGATCAGCCTTTCTCCTCCACCGCTCACCTGCCCCTGCGGCTCTGCCCGAGACTCCCGGGATGGACAAATGGACTGCAGACTCTGTGTGTGGGGTGGGGAATCTTTATTCAGCAGCAGGGCTGCCTTGGGGGCCAAACTCTCCTCCAACCAAGCGTCCAACCGCCTTGTGCCAGATCTAGCCGCTCGGGCCTCTGGCTGGTGGTGATGACCTCAGGGTCCCCCCAGAACCCGGGTGGGGGTACAGGCTGTGATGGCAGCGGGCTGGGGACAAAGTGTCCAGGGCAGGCTCAGGGCGGCCAGCCACCTCAGAGGCAGCCGGTGCAGGCAACATTCACACACAGCTCACAGTTGTCGTTAGCGATGGTCCCTGGGCAGGGGAGAGAACCAGTCAGCTGAACCTGACTATGAACCACCTGTGGTCCAGGGGGCTGATGTCTGGGCAGCCAGAGAAGGCTGCTTTGGGGAGGGCCTGGGGGTGAGGACCAGCCTCCTTCTCACAGATTAGGAGTGTGATGCTATAGAAGCAGAGAGTGGCTTGGGTTCAAGTCCCGGCCCTCTCCTTCCTAGTGATGCCTGGGCACGCCTCTTACACTTTCTGGGCTGGAGTTTTCCTGGTGACTCTATGGACAGCATCAACTAACAAGGTGGTGGTGAAGAGAGAAGACCAGCAAAGGGCCTGACACAGGCCTGACACTTAGTAGGTGCTCAATAAATGCTAGTAGCCATTTTAGTCGCTGGCCAGTTCTGCTTCCTCCTCACATTTCAGCTTAGATGTCATCTCCTTTTGGAAGTCTTTCAGACCCGTTATGCCACCTGAGACACAGCCATCTCTCCTCTGTGTCATCCCCCCCTCCCCAAGCTTCCCCATCAACCACTGTATTGCAGGCATGGCTTAAGGTTCGAGGTCCAGTGCCCTCTTCCCTCCCTCCCATCTGTGACATCTGAGGGACAATCAATGGTCCAGGTTGCCGGAGCTTGAGGGGCCTCCTGTCAGGCCTGACTCTCCCTGCCCTGGCCACTGGCACTGGGTGCTTAATAGAAAGAACGGGAAGTGGAGGAGTGGGGTGTGGGGAGGGGGGCAAGCCAGAGGCAGCAAGCTCCGCAGGGGTAGGGGCACTCACTCAAGGCCTGGAAGATGCTGGCTGCTTTTTTGGACGCGCAGATGGGCTGGAGGTCCTGTGGCAGGGCTGGGTGGTGACATGCGGAGGGCACAAGGCTCTGGGCCTGGAGGCGGGGGCTGGGTAGTCTCTGCTCTTCTAGGTCACTCAGCCTCTTCACTGATTCCAGCTGGACCCGGAAGCCTTGGTACTGGGGGGGATGGGGAGAGAGAGGAGGTGAGAGGGAACAAAGCCTGGGCAGGGAGGTCAGAGCGCCTCAGACCCTGCAGAACTTTCTGTGTTTTCAGGGAGGGTCAAGAGGCCTTGCTGATGGGAGCTGGCGCCTGCCACTTTGCACCCCAGCGTGCCTCAGGCCCCCAGGAACTGTAGATGAGGGTCTGGTGGAGCTGGAGAGCGAGTGGTTCAGGGTACGGGCTTTGGAGACCAATGTAATCCCCCTCCCACCTGCCCTGGTTCAAATCCCAGCTCTTCCCAACGGGCTGTCTGTATCTTCCACACTCTGAGCCGCATCTGGAAAATGGCCCCTCCCCAGCGCCTGGCACCAGTACAGGCCACACTCGGTGACTGGGTGATCGCCCCTGAACTAACACGGCGCAATGATGGCAACTCCAAGTTGGCCGGGTTCCAAGGCCAGGGCCGCACAGTGGGGGGAAGGTGACTCTCCCCATCCCTCCTAAGGAGGCTCCGCCCAGAGTTGGGAATGTGACGAACACCCAGGGCCACAGACATCTCCATCCTTGCTGGCCAGCGGCATCCTGCCGCCTGGCAGGTGAACCCTGCTTCCACGTTCCCCTCTGGCATCATTGTTGTCCTGGAAGGAGCCCTGGGCCCCCTGCTGTCTTCTCTCTGAGCCTTTGCATATGCTGTGCCGTCTGCCCTGTGCTGTCTTGTCCTCTGTGCCTGGCTACCTCCTGCCCGTCCTTCAATGTCAGCTCAGTTACCTGCCAGGAAGCTCTTCTGGTGACTGTCCCCCATCCACCCACTCAAGGGTAAATACAGGGAGCTGTGGGAGAGCCCCCTCCTTTTGGTCTCTGGAAGGGCAGGGACTATATCTTGTTCCACCCTCTGACCTCTGGCCAGGACCGGCCTTCTGAGAGAGCAGCAGTTTATTATTGCTATCAGTGCCATCATCACTGCCTTCAGGCTTCTTGCTGCCCCCACCTGCCAGCTGTCTTGGTCCCTGGGTTGTGCTTAGGTGTTGGGCTGAGCCCTGGGCCCTTGCTCCCCTGTATCCCATGAAGTTCCTAGCGTCCCCTCTCCATTCCAGCCTCTCCTGGGTGGACCTTCAGGCAAAGGGCACACTGGCTGAAGGGACTCACCTGAATGTAGACTGACTGTGTGTCCTGCAGCAGCACCAGGAGGAACACGGTGACCCTGGACAGGAGCCCTGACACCATCCTGCCATGCATCTCACGACGTCTGTATCCCACTGCTGCTGTCCACAGGCTCCCACCTGCTTCCCCTGTGAGCACCTCTTTATAAGCCCGGTTCCAGGGCCCTGGCCACTCATTAACCGGCCAGCTGGGGTGGGGTTGACAGCTGGCTGGCTCTCTGACAACCCCAGAGCCCATTCCTAGGAAGGGGGCTGGGGGTGTTAAGGGCAGGGAGGCCCAGAGCACACAGAAACAGGATACTGTGTGTCAGGCACCTGTGTGGGTAGCTCAGAAGGGGGGGGAGGGGGGAGAGCTTGGACACACCACTTTCCTTAGCTCCATGACATCTATCACATGGAATGATGGAGAGATCATTGTACAGACAGGGAAAGTGAGGCTCAGGAGGTGAATTAACTTGCTCCAGGTTACCAGGCTAGTCAGTGGCATGGCAAGGACTCAAGTGTCTTTGACTCAGGTCAGCCCGTGGTCCTTTCTCTGGAAAAACGATGCAGATAGACAGGCTGGTCCAGGGCATCTTGAGATGGGCCAACACAGGACTGATGTCAGGCATGGACAGTGATCTCTGGGGCCCTGGACCCAATTGTCTCCTACCCTTCCACCAGGTTCAGTTTAAGGCTCCATCCTCCTTCTGATCAGTTCCTACCCAGGCCCTCAACTTGCCTCTATCCACCACCTGCAAATGGTGCTTGGTACCTTCAGTCCATGTTGACGCATCTCGCCTGTCCATGCCTTACAGAAGCCAATCGCCTAACCCAGCATGCTATTGGGTTAGAAGAGGAGGCAAGAGCACTGACCTAGGGGACAGATTGACTTGGGCTCAGCTGCAGCTGTATCAGTTTGGACAAGTCACACCAACTCGGACTGAGCCTGTTTCCTCTTCCATCAAATGAGCATAATGACAAAATCTCCTGCATGGGGTCGCTGTGGGGGTGATGGGGCTGGGTCCACCGAGTAATACGTGCCCCCTAATCTCCTTCTAGGCAATGTGTAACCCACTATATCCATGGCTGAAGGTGGGGTCAGAGAGAAGAGGGCAAAGTCCACGAAGGTGTTATCACCACTGCCTCCAGGCAGCTGTAAACAGTGCTTGAGGGCCAGGGCTCCCTCCTGCTGGACAGGGAGCCTGGCGTGTGACAGGTACCCCAAACGTGGCATTGAATTGAAGCCCAGGTGGCCCAGCTAGGTGTTTAAGGCTCATGCTCCAACCTATGGCTAAACTTTGTCATCATATCACATGCCCTAAGACAAACCCGACTTGCACATTCTTTTACTGATACATTCTACCTGCCTAAAATGCCCTTTCTCTTCACTTGGGAGGAAACGGAGAAGGGCTTGAGTGGGCTCTGGCATTTCCTGTGTCTTGCTTTGAATCCAGACTGTTTCAAGTATGAAGGAATTAATGGGCCCCTACATGCTTTCTCATCTGCAAATTGAAAATAGTCACCGTCAACAATAGCTCTCACTTCTTGAACATGCACCGTGTGCTGGGCTCAGAGCTGGTTTATATGCATGATGCGCCTCTAGGAGAGGTGTAATGGTTGTCTCCATCTCCCAGAGGAGTAGCCTGGGGCCCAACAAGGTCAAGCACCATGTGAGTAAGGGGAGAGCAGGCTTTATCTCTGGGATTCTTGCATCTGCTCAGCGGACGGTGTTCTAGAAAACGGAACATGGGCCTTGGAGGCAAGGAGATCTCAGTGCTTCTCAACTGTGTGACCTTGGGTCCCTTACTTTGCTTCTCTGTGTCCCTCTGTTTCTTCATAAGTAAGTGTGGGAAATAATGAACAACTTCAGCATGGCTATTGGGAGGAAAAATGGACCAGTCGCATCCCAGAGGAACTGGTGACTCCCTGTCCCCAAGCTGACCGGCTCCCCAGCCAGTGTCTGGTCCACAGTGACCACGCAGTCAGTGCGGATTCCTCTGCCTCGCCTTCTCCAAGGGGCTCTCCCTGACAAGCCCCATCTCTGAACCTACAGCTAGAACAGTTTTGATCTTTGACTCCCAAATCCTTGCTCTTCCAATCAGAGCAAGCTCGCCCAGCCCCCACACCAAAGGGTGAAGAACAATCTTCTTTCTCTTCTCTGCCTTCTAGCTCCTCCAGCCAGGGTACATCATGTGTTACTCTTTTCCTGGGAACAAGTCGTGTGACTTCCCTATCTGCCTAACATGACTCAATTTCGTATTTCAGCCTAGCTCCTCCTAATCGCTCCATGAATGACCCATCATCCGTCAAAATTAAATCAGTCACAGACACAAACCCTGACTGCCACCCTGTTTGGCCAGCATACTCTGAAGTTTCTCAGGGTACTTCCTTCTTTAGGGACGTGGGAAATGACTGTCATGCCAGCCTGGACTCTGGTCTCTGTGTGGAAGCCTCAAACGCCACGGCGGAGTGAGTGACAGCTTGCCTGTGTGTGTGTTTGGGAGCTCCTACCTTGACACTGGGTTCCCCACTCAGGGCCCCCCATTGTGATGCCCTGGAGCCTGGGACCCTACTTGCCCCTAAATGGACTACTTCCCCAGTAGCATTTGTCACAGCTGACCACCCTGTCTTTCTTGGAAGAAAGCATTTTCTCCACTTGCCACCTGGGACACACATTCCCCAGATTTCCTGCCAATCTCATTGGCTCATCTTCTCTGTGTCCTCAGAATGCCCTAGGGGCTCCAGGGCTCAGGCCTCGGATCACGTTCCAGAGTCCATAGTCACCAGTGATCTGATCAAGTCTCAAGAACTTTAATGCACCAGGACCCTATTCTCTCCCTAACCTGACCTCTTCCCTCTGTTCCAGACTCCTTTATTTACCAGCCCAGCATCTGCCATAACATTCGACGGTGCTCCCACGCCCTCGTCGCTCAGGCTGAAAATGTGAGTCATCCTTGATGCCTCTTTTTTAATTTGCCAAATTAATTTCATTAGCACATCCAGTTGACTCTACCTTTAACATATTTCTAGACTTTAACCATATCTCACCATGTCCACTGCTACCCCAGGTCCAAGCTATCTTTCCTGGTCATGGGTCTCATGGATTATTCAAACAGCCTTGTATTAGTCAGAATTCTCCAGAGAAACAGAATGAATGTAGAATATGAATATATATTCATATATCTATTTATACATTCATATATATCCTATTCTATTTTTATATGTAAAATTTAAATCTTATCCTTTTCTTTCTTTCTACTATCTACCTATCCACCTATCATCTACCTATCAATCAATCATCTAATCTATGTCTGTCTATCTGTCTAGATGTGTTTTTAAGAAACTGGCTTATTTAATAGTGGGGTTGGCAAGTCTGAAATCTGTAGGGAAGACTGCAGACGGGCAGGCTGAAAATTCAGTAAGAGTTGATATTGCAGTCTTGAGTCTGAGTCCAGCCAGGGTAAAGTCAAAGGCTTCTACTGTTCCAAAAGGCTCTTTTGGCATCCTCCCAAAGGTTTTGAACTTATCTCCAAAGAGTCTGCCCTTCACTCTCTGGGTTCTGGCCACACTAGCTACCTTGCTGTTGTCCAAACACACCAAAGGTTGCTTACTTTGGGTCTTTGCTCTTCCCTCACATGTATCTATAGCTCACCTGTCACTGCATCCAGTGTCTGCTTAAATGCCACTTCCCCAAAGAGATCTTGCCCGGCCATCCTACCTCAGAGGACTTCCCTCCTCAATCCTTGTTTTCTTAACTTGCTTTCTTATAGCACTGGTCCTATATATACATCTTATTTCTTATACTTCTCTCCCTACTGGATTGTAAGCTCTATTAGAGTAAGGAATTGGTCTATTGTGTTCTCCCAAAACAGTTTCTGGCACATGGCTGGTGCTCAGCTAACACCTGATGAGTTGAACAAATGAACATGTTTGCAATATCTACTCCAAGAACCACTAGATGTTTGGCCTTGGACAGTTTCTTACTTCTCTGAACCTCATGCACCTCATCTAGCACCTTCCTGACATAGGCAAGGAGCCTGTCACCTGCTGCGTGTTCAAAAAATGCAGGTGATTATTATTTTCAGGGTTGTGAAATCATTTGTTTATCAAGAAACAGAATCCGCTTTGTGTCTTTTGTGCTTGGCAAACTCTAAGGCATCCTTTAACTTAGTCACCAAATGTTTACTGATGGCCTACCATGTGACAAGCACCGTTCTAGGCACATGAGACAGCAATGAACAACATGGACAAATCCACTGCCTCCCGAGCCGTGCTGGTGGCTTGGACGGGCAGTCAGAGTCGAGAAGTGAGAAAGTGTCGGAGTCTAGAGATTTGTTGAAGCTGGAGCCAAATGATTATTTTCTGTTCCCTTGGATGTCAAGGGTGAATGAAGAGAGGAAGTCAAGGACAACTCTCAGGTTGTCCCAAGTCCAGCAGTGCTGTCATTTATTGAGATGGGAACCAGAAATGAGCAGGTCTGGTGAGGGTATCAAGAATTCTGACATGGCTGTTTGACATCTGTAGAGATGAGGACCACAGACACACACGTTGTGGTCAACAGGGAGTATCTGGTACTTCGAGTTCTGAAACTGGATGAAGGGAGTGGCTGGAGGGAGAAGAGGAGAGGTCCCAGGATGGAAGCGTAACAGGGCACTGTGACATTTGGAGGTAAGGCAGAGAGGCAGGAACCTGCAAAGCAGAAAGAGAAGGAGCAAAGAGAGAGCAGTATGAGAGTTGTATCTTCAGAGCCAAATGAAGAAAGTGTTTTAGGGGCCAGCGCATGGTTGCCTGGGTCAAATGCCGTAGTTGGCTCTGGAAAGATGAAGACGAGAACTGCCCCAGGTTTGGCGACATGTGGTGGCTGGTGACCTTGACACAGTCAACTTTGGGGAAGACATGGATGTAAACCTGAGGGGGGTGGGGTCGAGACAGGAAGACGGGACAGGACCTAGTGGGAGTGCAGGCGTGGCTCTAGGGTGAGAGGTTTTAGCTGTCGCTTTAAATTCAAGGCTAAAATGGAAAGATGATGAATTTAAGGAAGGATCAGCATACTGGGTCCAACGCATGAGCAGGATTGATCTAGAAGACCCTGTATGGGGAGCTGTGTAAGCCAAGGTGTGGTGGGTTTCCCAGAAGCCTCCCAAATGAAATTGTGTCCTGTCCCTGGAGGAGTGGGTGACCTAGGGAGCGGTTTTTTTTTTTCCTATGGCCAAAGGAGAACTCAGAATCATACATGTACCCCAGTAGTAGTAACCACACTGGATCTCATTCAGTCTGTGTCCTCCCCTTTGTCTCTTTTCCCGTCTATCCGTATTGTACTGATCTTGTCTCCACACACCCCCACCCCGCACCTCCCTTACCCATACACCCCCCCACCCCCACTCCCCCAAACACTCACCTTCACCCACTCATCCTCACACCCACCCC
>PJEM01021728.1:0-10642 GCA_004023845.1 Helogale parvula | reverse complement strand
AGAGAGTATGAAAGAACTTTTTAAAATATGTAGGATAGGTCAAGAAGTTATGGTATCAGTCACATAGGAGGCACAAGAGCAATCATTTTCCTATCATTAATGATAAGACACAGAGGAAATGGATGGAAGGCAACGTGCAAAGGCCAGCAGAGAATTTCTCTGCAGTAAATATCAGACTGAATGGACTCTGAGTACTAAGTAGAACACAGGGGAAAACAGCATCAATTCATACCTATAAAATGAAAGATACACTTCAGAACACTTAGGATAAGGAAAAAACTGACAAAACTTCCAGAGAGAAGAAACAGATTTACCAGAGAATGAGAAGCAGAGATAGAACTTACAAGAAAAAAATGTAATACTAGACAAAAGTCTGATGGAAAATATACTTGAACCTAGCATTTCACGCACAGTGAATCTATTAGTCAAAGATGAGCAAAGAACGTTGATTCTGTTAGGATTCTTAATGGCAGATCACAGAATTGTCTCCCTCAAGCTCAAGCAGAAAGAGACATGACAGGCTCTTAGGTAGCTCACAGAACCAGGCCAGCAGGACAGACACCAGGAACAAGGCAGCCAGAGATGGAACACCGACTCAGACCTTGAGGTAGAGCTGTGGACAGGATCCTGGAGCCACCATTCCAGGTAATCCCTCACTCCTCCCACCACGCCCCTCCCACCTTTGAAAGCTGGCTCCACACTGCTTTTAGGTTTATCTTTCAGCCCTGGAGCCTAAGAGGCCTGTGGGAGTCTTCCATCGAGTGCCACCTGCTGGCAGATAGATAGGACAGGGTGGCTGCCAGTGGGTGAATCACATGTCAGCTGGCTTTACGCATTAGAAGACAACCTGCCCCAGCACTACTTGGACGCAAAAAGAGCTGCTGTACAGCCTGCCGGTCTCCAAGGGGCTGGGGAGAGCCCGCGGACTCCAGTGGGCTGCAGGGTCAGGATGGTGCCACTTATCTATCAGCAGGCACAAGAGTCATCATTTTCTCAGCATTAAGGATAAGGTTTTCTGAAGAAGACCTACTGCATTTAAAAAAAAAAAAAAGGCAGGAAAGAGATATATGTGTAGAAAACTCAGTGGTGGGAACTGAGTCAAAATTCATAGCCTCTGGGTTTTGGTAGTAACCTAAGGGGTTACTGGAAAATAACCAATAGATTCCTTAGCCTCTTTATTCCATATTGCCTTTCAAGTGTTAAAGATTCTCTTTTCTTTCTAGAATATGATTTCAATTATAATAATTTTCTTAAATAATACCTTTATATTTTGGGAATATATTAACAAAATATCTGAGCATTTGCATTTCCATAATGAATAGGATGTAAGACATCTAATACACAATTTTTTTTCTTTTATAGTGTATTGTCAAGTTGGTTTCCATATAACACCCAGCACTCATCCCCACAAGTGCCCTCCTCCATGTCCATCATCCCCCCTTCCCCTCTCGCCCACCCCCATCAGCCCTCAGTTTGTTCTCAGTATTCGAGAGTCTCTCATAGTTTGCCTCCCTCCCTCTCCCTGACTATTTTCCCCCTTCCCTACGGTCCTCTGTTAAGTTTCTCCTGTTCCACTTAGAATACACAATTTTTAAAGCTTTTAATTTATATTGCCAATCTCTCTCCAGAAATATTTTCCCAAATAAAGCTTTTATTGATAGTGGCTTATTAGTCCTCTTCAGCATCCATGGCTCATATTTATTGTATAAGTTTTGAACAGCCCCGATCACATCCAAGGAAAATGTTGCTGTAAGCTCCTCTGATTGCAGTTATATGGAACTACATTTCTTCAGTATCACACGTGGATTTCGTCAGCTTGGCACTAAAAATATACTTACTGAATTGAAAGCTACATTTTCAAGCAAGGAATTGATCTTTAGAAAGTCTACATGGTATGAAATACCTGACGTGATTCTTTTATATCTGCATTTTTTCTGCCTCTCCTACCCCTGCACCTCTAATTCTCAAGTATTCCATGTGGTCTCCCATCTCCCTGCAGACTCCTTGATGATAGTTTAGTTATTGTATCCCTAGTTCCTTTCACTTTCCTTCTATTGACATAGTAAATAGCAACTACCCTTTTATAAACAAGGAAGGAGAGGAGAGCAGGAAAGCATACTCTTCCTAAGTGAGGAAGCTCACGTTTCTTAAATGATGGCTCAAGAATTCATGGACATGTTGTGCTGCACCCTTTCATCACAGTTCACACTCCCCATTCTCTATCCTATTAATTACAAGGTGTCGAATCTAGTAGTCAATCTTCTATCCATAACATACCCTTCAGTTAGGAGGTGGGGAGTAGGCTTCCGCTCATGCTTTGCCTTTTGAAGCTCAGACTGAGTGACTCTTGCTTTATCTGTGACTTTTTGACAAAAAATTGATAGAAATAAGAAAAGAACTTCTAGTTTAGACCTTATCTAACAAAATGCCCTGTCTTGTATGGAAACTGCTTGGAGATTTCCTTATCACTGAACCTTGTACCCATCCTGACTTTTTTGTACTTTTCTAATCAAAACAAGGAAGATTCATTCAGTTTCTTTCTCAGGTATATAAAGTAGATAAATGGAAACACATATATTCTACTGGAACACATAGGAAGCCATAAATGGTTCAGCCTTTAGGCATGCTTTAAAAAATGCATATACATATATATACATATATACATGTGTATATATGTGTGTGTGTATGTGTATATATATATATATAGATAGATAGATATAGATATAGATATGTATAGGTACAAACATTATCTATCTTTGGGGAGGGCACTTCAAAAATAACCACCACCCGCCTTTCCAGAGTGAAGAAAAGGAATACATAGCTCATATAAGTGAAATCCTGCAGTATTTGTCTTTCTATGACTGGCTCATTTCACTTGGCATGTCTTCAGGGTTCACTAGAGCTGTCACATATTCCTTTTATTAAAAGGCTGAATTCCATGGTATGTATGTATCACCTTTTCTTTATCCATTCACCTATCTATGGACATAATTTGTTTCCACCTTTGGCTGTTGTGAATGATGCTGCAAATGGCCAACAAGTATGTGGGAAAAAATTGCTCAATGTCACTAATCATTAGGAAAATTCAAATCAAAACTATAATGAAATATCACCTCATATCTGTCAGGATAATTAATATAGAAAAGGGAGGGAGCAGGTGTTGGTGAGGATGTGGATAAAATGAAACATTTGCACATGCCTGTAGGAATGTAAAATGGTGCAGCTACTAAGGAAAACAATATGGAATTTCCACAGAGTTAAAAATAGAACTACCTATAATCCTTCAATCCTACTTCTATGCATTTATCCAAAAGAATTGAAACCAGGATCTCAAACACATAATAACACTCCCATGTTTAGAGGTGCATCTTAAAATATGAAGAGATGAGGTGAGTCAGGCAGAGACCTAGGAAAATTAAGTCTCAGGCACAAGAGTGTCTGCAGTTTGATACTGTCCACTGGTTAAGCAAAGAATGAAGTAAACAGAGGTTTAATCATTGATATATGCACAGGGGTTTCTGTAGCCCATTATGGAACTTAGCTTTTATAATGTAAGGCTACGTGTTCACCAAAGCCATTTAAAAAGTAGAGTGAAGAAGTTAAGATGGTGGAGTATATGGGGACCCTGAGCTTATCTCCCCCCTGAAACAAAGCTAGATCAAAATCAAACCCTCTTAAACACATTGGAAATTGATCTGAGGATTAACACAACAATCTGTATAATTTGGGTATACAGTGCAGAGAGGTGAATTGGGGGAGAGAAAAGCTATGGTGCCAGTGAGGGAAGGGAGCCATTTTTGTGGAGAGAGGATGGAGAGAGAAAGAGAAAGGGGGAGAGAGTGCAGGGTGTTGGGATCATGCAAGAAAACACTCCCCCTCAAAATAGCTGGAGCAAAAGAGAGAGAAAGAGTGAAAACACTCATAGGGGACTAAACAAGAAATCTGTTCCCCAAAACCATAAGTGAGGTGGGGGAAAGGCAAGGGTTTCAATACCACCCGCTTTTTATAATAAACAGCAGAGGGCAGAGTCTGAAGTTTCAAGGCTCAGTGCCGGGTAGTGCTCCAATAAGGAAGCAGGACAAATCCCCAGGAGTGGGCAGCACTGTCTGAGGGGCCACTGTACGGCATGGGGAGAAGAGGTTCTCCTGCTTGGTGTGTATTTGATAGAGGCAATATGACCTCTCGGAGGGCCAACGTCCCAGTGGGCCACAGAGAGTTGCCAAGTTTACTGGTATAGGAACAAAGACATTGCCTGAGGGCAGCAAAACCTGGTGCCTGCTGTGTGTTGTGATTTACCATAAACTCTGAGTCTCTGTCTCTGTGTGGTCACATGAAATGTTTTCTCGGGCAAATTGGTACCTAGCCATTGCTTGGCGAGACCCCTTCCCAGGGGACCAGCCGGCGTCTGAGTCTTGGGGATGTCTGAATTGTGGATTTTAGAAATGGAAGGAAAACTTCCAAACTCATTCTATGAGGCTTGCATTACCTAGATTCTGAAGCCAGTCAAAGACCGCCAAAAGGACAATTACAGACCAATTTCCTCAATGAAACTGGATGTGAAAATTCTCAACAAGATACTAGCAAATCAAATCCAACAATACATTAAAAGAATTAGTCACTGTGATCAAGTGGGATTTATTCCTGGGCTGCAGAGGCAGTTCAATACCTGCAAAGCAATCAACATGATACACCACATTAGTAAAAGAAAGCATTAGAGCCACATGTTCCTCTCAATAGATGCAAAAAAAATTTTGACAGACTACAGCATCCTTTCTTGATAAAAACTCTCAAGAAAGTAGGGATAGAAGGAACATACCTCAACATTATAAGGGCCATACATGAAAGACCCAGAGCTAACCTGGGGAAAAACTGAAGGCTTTTCCTCTAATGTCAGGAACACAACAGGGATGTCCACTTTCACCATTATTATTTAACATAGTAATGGATCTCCTAGCTGTAGCAATCAGACAAAAAAAAAAAAAAAAAAAAAAAAAAAAAAAAAAAAAAAAAAAAAAAAAAAAAAAAAAAAAAAAGAAAAGAAAAAAGAAATAAAAGATATCCAAATTGGCAAGGAAGAAGTCAAACTTTTAAGTTTTTTCAGACAACATGATACTCTTTGTGGAAATCCCAAAAGACTCCACCAAAAAATTTCTAGAACTGATACATTAACTCACCAAAGTCACAGAATATAAAATCAATGTACAAAAATTAGTTACATTTCTATACACCAAAAATGAAGCAGCAGAAAGAGAAATCAAGAAATTGGTCCCATTTACATTTACACCAAAACTATAAAATACCAAGGAATAAACCTAACCAAAGAGGTAAAAGATCTATACACTGAAAATTATAGAATGTTTACAAAAGAAACTGAGGTAAACACGAAGAAATGGAAAAACATTCCATGCTCAGGGACTGGAAGAACAAATGTTGTTAAAATGTCAATACTACCCAAAGGAATCTACAATTCAATGCAATCCCCATCAAAACAATCCCCATCGAAACAACATCAGTATTTTTCACAGAGCTAGAACAAACAATTCTAAAATTTATATGGAACCAGAAAAACCCCCAATATCCAAGGTATGTTGAAAAACAAAGCCAAAGCTGGAGGAGTCACAAATCTGGACTTCAAACTGTATTACAAAGTTAAAATGATCAAGACAGTGATTGTAATGGCACAAAAACAGACACATAGATCAATGGAATGGAATAGAGAACCCAGAAATGGACCCAAAAATGTTTGGCCAACTAATCTTTGACAAAGCAGGAAAGAATATCTAATGGAAAAAAGATAGCCTCTTCAACAAATGGTGTTGGGAAAACTAGACAGCAACATTCAGAATGAACCACAGTCTTACACCATACACAAAATTCAAAATGGATGAATGACCTAAATGTAAGACAGGAAACCATCAAATCCTAGAGGATAAAACAGGCAGCAACCTCTTTGACCTTTGCTGCAGCAACTTTTCACTAGATATGTCTCTGAAGGCAAGGGAAACAAAAGCAAAAATGAATTATTGGGATTTAATCAAGACAAATGTCTTCTGCACAGCGAAGGAAACAATCAACACATCTAAAAGGCAGAATGGGAGAAGATATTTGCAAATAACATATCAGATAAAAGGTTAGTATATAAAATCTATAAAGAACTTACCAAACTCAACCCTCCCCAAATATAATCCAGTGAAGAAGTGGGGAAAAGATGAATATGAATAGATGCTTTTCCAAAGAAGACATGTGGCTAACAGACACATGGAAAGATGCTCAATATCACTCATCAGGGAAATGCAAATCAAAACCACAATGAGACACCACCTCATACCTGTGAGAGTGGCTAAAATTAACAACCTAGAAAACAACAGATGTTGGCAAGGATGTGGACAAAGGAGAACATTTTTGCATGGTTGATGGGAATGCAAACTGCTATAGACATTCTTGAAAACAGTATTCAGTTTCCTCAAAAAGTTAAAAATAGAACTACCCTACAGCAATTGCACTACTAGGTATTTATCCAAAGGATATAAAAATGCTGATTCTGAAGGGCACATGTACCCCAATATTTATAGAAGTTCTATCTATAATAGCCAAATTATGGAAAGAGCCCAAATATCCATGACTGATGAATGCATAAGGAAGACATGGTATATTATTCAGTGATCAAAAAGAATGAAATCTTGCCATTTGCAACAACGTGGATGGCAGTAGAGTATATTATGCTAAGTGAAATGAGTCAGTCAGTGAAAAACAAGTTATCATGTAATTTCACTCATGTGGACTATAAGAAACAAAACAGATGAATATTTGGGAAAGGAAGGGAAAAAATAAGATAAAAACAGAGAGAGAGGCCAACCAGAAGAGACTCTTAAAGACAGAGAACAAATTGAGGATTGCTGGTAGGGAGCTGGGTGGAGAGATGGTCTAAATGGGTGATGGGCATTAAGGAGGGCACTTGTTTAATTTTTCTTTTTTGTTTTTTTAAATTTTTAAAATATTTATTGAGAGAGAGAGAGAGACAGAGTGTGAGTGGGGAAGGAGCAGAGAGAAAAGGAGACCTAGAATCCAAAGCAAGATCCAGGCTCTGAGCTGTCAGCACAGAGCCCAACATGGGCCTCAAACCCAAGAACTGTGAGATCATGACCTGAGCCAAAGTCAAACACCCAACAAACTAAGCCACCCAGGCACCCCAAGGAGGGCATTTGTGTTGAGTACTGGGTGTTAGTTGTAAGTGATAATCACTAAATTCTACTCCTGAAACCATTACTACACTATGTGCTAAGTAACCTGAATTTAAATTTAAAAAATAAAAATAAAAAGTGCAGTGACACAGCCAATTCTGGGGTCACACTTGACCTGGTAAACGTTGCAAAATGGATTTTGGTGGGATGAGTAAGAGCTAGAGGCAGGTATCCAAAAAGGAGTCCATGGCAATGATCCAGGAGGGAAAATGTGAGAGCACGAAGTGAGACCATGCAAGGAGGGGTGGAAAGAATGGAGAAATTTTTAGGTATGACTATGAGGCAAGATAGAGGAGGGAGAGGAACCACTGTGGGCATCTGGGTTTTTTGTTTAGAAGACTGTATAGTTGGGAGGTACTCTAAACTGGGCAATAACTCAAGAGAATGGACCCATTCAGTCTCTACCTAACAAGTTCCATTTTGATATCCAATTTGTTGTTTTGTTTTAAGTTTTTATTTAAATTCCAGTTAGTTAACATATAGTGTAATATTAGTTTTAGGTGTACAATATAGTGACACAACACTTCCATACATCACCTGGTGCTCATCACAACAAGTACACTCCTTAATCCCCATCACTTATTTCACCCATCCCCCACTCATCTCCTTCTGATAATCAACCATCAGTTTCTTGTCTATAGTTAATAGCCTGTTTCTTGGTTTGCCCCTCTCTCTCTCTCTCTCTCATTTACCTTTTATTCATTTGTTTTTTCTTAAATTCCACATCTGAATGAAATCATATGATATTTGTCTTTCTCTGACTTATTTCACTTAGCATAACACTCTCTAGCTCCATCCATGTAGTCTCAAATGGCAAGATTTCAATCTTTTTTATGGCTGAGTAAAATTCCATTGATGCCCAATTTGAAGATTCCTTGAAGCTATAGGAAGAACATCCCTTGGCCAGTGCTATTAGACTGTCTGTGACAGAGGTCCTATTTTGTTTTGTTTTTAAATTTCCATTCCATCATGGACAAAGAAAAATGAATAACTAGAAAACATGAAAAATGAGTCAGTAGGAAAAGTGAAAAAGGCATACAAAATACAAACCCAAATAAACATAAAATGAATCTGTCAAATTATAAGTTAGAAAATTCCTCACTTCTTACTCTCAGTTTCTTTACTTATGTTGTCACGAACCTGTAACAGTATGTCTTTCAACAGGAACCACACTTTCAATCACACTGGCTATAGGCTATAATTAAAGATTCGAGGATCTCCCTAGATCTACCCCTTATTTATTTAGCATATACTTGCTTATTTTTTTTCCTCCTTATTGCTGTCAGGATAAAATAAAAACATCTTATTAAGGCTTACCAATTAGAGTGTTTTTTAGTCCAGAGTTCCTCAAACTTTAAAGTGCATATAATCTCCTAGGGATCTTATTGAAATGCAGAATCACATTCAGTAGGTCTGAGGCAACGAGATTCTATTTCTATCCGCTACTAGGTGATGTTGATGCTTCTGGTTCATGGACTACACCTTAATAGGAAGGTCAGTCAATTGCTTCTCAACGCTCAATATGTGCTTCCCAATCACCTGGGGTGATTAGGCTGGCACCTCAACCACAGACATTCTGATTTTGTTGGGCTGGAGAGTTTTCAAAAGTTTTCTGGGTAAAGCACCCCTTGCCCATTTTAACTTTCCTGTGAAAGGTAGGATAACTAGCTTTTCCTAAGCAACACACACTAGCATGGAGTTCCCAGAAGCCATGGGTAAAACTTATGGTTGGCAAAACACTGCACATAATTAATGCATACAACTAATGAACACAATTTTATGACTTTGATAATATGTCTACACTTGCAACATCATAACTTTTTTATGGATAACATGTATAAGGACCTAGAAAAAATGGGATTTTAGAAACCACAAATTCTAGGGTCTCAAAAATCAGGTTAAAAAATGTTCTGGTTTATACAATTTATGGCTGCTCTCATCCTAATTTATTTACAGTTCCCCCCTCTCACTCTTGAAAATATCCTCATTTGAGTAATAAATAACATGGTCGATCTACTTATAAAAGAACAACATACGATCACACGTAGATGCTCTCGCACTTGCTCCTATAGGGTTTCTTCACATGCTGATGGTAGAAGATAAATCTGGGAGGCATCATGGGCCTCCATGGTTTACTTTAGATTTGGTAGATCAGGCTTGGGGGAGAGTTGACAGCCAGGACCTGGCAGATGCCCTTGAGCTCATGGGCTCAAAGATTTTCTTTTAATATACATAATCCTTTCCTTCCCCTATGATCCCAGTCATCGTTCTCATCAGAAACTATGTCTTAATTACAGGTCCCCTGCTGATGGACATTTTTTTTTTACTTTGTGAATCACTTTTGTCTAGATGTAATCATTCTTCTGTATGGTAGAGCAGAATCTCTTACAACATACTGTTCACCCTAAATTTCTCCCTCATTACAAGATGGTAAGTTTTCCTACCAATAGAACTGCCTAAACTTTTCTCATCATTTGTTACATGATCAAAATTTTTATAACTTTATACATGGGGCTAACATTTGCATTTTTCATATACTTCTCCCCTGATTGGTATTACCCAACATTGCTATTACCACTGTAAACTCAACTCAAATACTGACAGCCCGTTACATGGATTGCCAATTACTATTGTTCACAGTTGACATCATTTACATTTTTCACTATGTTAAAATTTTCTTGCAAAATGTCTCTCTAAAAAATTAAGAAGAAAAAAGTGGAAACATATTTTAGCTGAACGCCTGGGTGACTCAGTCAGTTGAGCATCTAACTCTTGATTTTGACTCAGGTCATGATCCCAGGGTTGCGGTATCAACCTCCACATTAGACTCTGCAGTGAGCCTGACGCTGCTTGGGATTATCTCCCTCTTCCCCCACCCCTCTCTCTCTCTGTTCCTGTTCCCTACTCAAGCTCTCTCTCTTTCTAAAATAAAAAAATAAAGCGGTGCCTGGGTGGCTCAACTGGTTAGACATGGACTTTGGCTCAGGTCATGATCTCCTGATTTGGGGCTTTGAGCCCCACATCAGGTTCACTGTCAGTGTGGAGACTGCTTGTGATTCTCTTTCATTCTCCCTCTGCCTCCCATCTGCTCAAGCTTTCTTCCTCTCCTTCAAAATAAATAAGTAAACTTTAATAAATAAATAATTTTTAAATAAATAAATAAAAGGGACCAAAGAGCCTAAGCTTATTTGATATAACAGTTCTAACAAGCAAAACACCAAATTCAAAAGCTGACATGTAAGTATTGGGAGTATTTAGAAGACAGAGGCCAAGAAAGCAAATCTACAAGAAAACTTTGTGAGGGACAAGGTAGACCCAGGTGAGTCAGGACAACTAAGTAAAGCTTAATTTACTGGCTTTGACAGTGGCTATAAGAAGACGGTCGATAGATTTAAAAAAAA
>PJEM01021727.1:0-10645 GCA_004023845.1 Helogale parvula | reverse complement strand
CCTGTAAGCCATTTCCTTTCTCTTTGATATTCCACAAACATCTGTGATAGTATCAAGTATCTTTCTTTTTTTTTAGCCTCCTCAAAGATGTCCAAGCACATCTTGATTTCCCCGATTCCTTTCTATCAGAGAGAGACACTTAGCTGACTTCTGTCCAGGAAGTTCAGTCGAGATGAAGATCAGATTCCTCCACATGACGCGAAACATGGCAGGTGGAGGACATGTCAGCAGGGTATCGAAGATCTAAGTTTTAAAGGTCATGCGTTCATGTGGTTGTTTCCAATTCTAACTTTACTAAGTCTTTCTTTAGAATATTTTTAAAATATGTTTTTCCTTTTCCCTTTCTTAGCTATCAGCTTTTCAGAGTTTTCATTGTGTGTATATATGTATCTGTGATTCATAAACTTGTATATAAAACCAAAAAGAAAGAAAAAAAGAAAGAAAGAAAGAACGAAAGAAAGAAAGGAAGAAAGGAAGAAAGGAAAGGAAGGGAGAAAACACTAATGTCTCTTGTAACTTAAATGAATAAATAATGGGCATATTTATGAACTAACATTTCCTTTACAAACTGGCTTTATAAAAACCTGCAATTTCTACAAATCTGTTTCAAAAATGTTTCTAATTAATAAGCTTTTGGAGTTACATTATGGACATGGATGGGGTCTGCAGTAAAACTATCAACAACGAAATCTGTACCTCTAGACTGAAGGTCAGGAAAAGAAAACAAAGAATCCATCACCTACAACAAATGTGACAGCCACTCTTATTTAAAATCATTGGTTCAGGGGTGCCTGGGTGGCTTAGTCGGTTAAGTGGCCAATTTTGGCTCAGGTCATGATCTCCCTGTTCATGAGTTCAAGCCCCGCGTCGGGCTCTGTGCTGACAGTTCAGAGTCTGGAGCCTGTCTTCAGATTCTGTGTGTCCCTCTCTCTCTGCCCCTCCCCTGCTCACACTCTGTCTCTCAAAAATAAATAAACATTAAAAAAAATTAAAAAATCATTGATTCAGACTGGGCAGACAGGTAACATAGGTTCTCTGTTTATTGTGCTGAGTGGTAAGCATTCCATAATTCTTATCATCTTAGGAAAATATTGTACAGGGCAGCAGCTAAATTAAGAAAAGATGTACAGGTCTAATGAGATTGGAAATTTGCTTTCCCTCTGTGCAAGACTTTATGTCCATATCTCACTTTTAATCGAGACCAGAAAAGAATTATGAAGTATATTTGTACACATTACTCCTTGGTGCCATAGGCTCTCTGATTCCACACTGACCTCTGCGACAGAAGGCACCAAACTGGACTTCATGGCCGAGATGCCCTGAAAACGTGCAAACACAAGTGATAGTGATATACAAGGTGGTCACTCTGAACACTGGCGGGGGAGGGGGTGCTTTCACGGGGGATGGTACTGAATGATACCAGAACAAGAAATATGATCAGAAACAGATTTGTTTACAAGTGTGAGTGCACCTTTCTCTTCCATATTTAAATGAGTTGCCTTTTCATCACTTTTACGATTCTGAATCAACTCAGTGGCATACTTAGGTGAAGTGAGAGGAAGAAGATATCACTTATAAATATCTACCGAGTGAGACAGAGTGCATTCTATCCATATTTTTGAGTTGAGATGTTCACACACGAAGATAAACGAATGGTAATATTCCCAGATGAATGTTTGAATCCTCACAAACGTTTATAACGTTAACGTCCTATGCCAAGTGTACATCAGCACTCCAAGCGATTGAGAATCATTCGAAAAGAAAAGACTGGAATTTGAAAGTATTCCATGTAATTTTATATGTAAAATGCTACACAGGGCAAAATGAATTAGGAGAGCCCCCTCTGATCTTGAGGGCGACACAAAAGAGCATATGTTGGACTGTGCTTAAAATAACAAAAATCAGTCATAATCCATGGGCCCAGCAATTTACTGAGGCCATACTGACCAGCTACTGTTACTCAAGCAGAGCAGAGTATGGGTAACTGTCCAATGCTCTAAGTCCAGAAAATGGGCTCCCGAACCAGACGCCTTGGATCCAGATAGCAGGGCTACCACTTCATAGCTGTGTGACCGTAGGAAGTAGCCGTCCCTTCACTGTCAACAGCAATAATAACCCTCTTTAAGTCACTGCCCCAAGTTAGACTTAATTTTCAGCCTCCTTAAAATAAACACAGAGGTGGGACGCCTGGGTGGCTCAGTCGGTTGGGCATCTGACTCTTGAGATTGGCTCGGATCATGATCTCTCAGTTCCTGAGTTCGAGCGCCGCATGCAGCTCCATGCAGACAGAGCAGAGCCTGCTTGGGACCCTCTCCCTTCCTCCCTCCACCGCTCCCCCCTCATGTTCACGCTATCCTGCACGTTCACACTCTCGGTCTTAAGGTAAATAAATAAAAATAATAAAACAAAATAAATACAAAGGTAGAAAATCAGGACACCCAAAATTTCAGGAACCAGCTGCCATCGAGTCTCCATTTTTGCTTAGTTAAATGCTTGCAGGTTTTGGTCCTCAGCTAGTGCTGTAAATAACATTTTCATTTCTTTGGATAGATCTGGACCTTCTGCTTTTGAGGAGTAGCCACAGAAGGCTTTTTGCCTGTAAGCAGTGTTTGCTTTAAAGAAGGGACCCCCCCACTCGCTCTCTGTCTCTCTGTTTCCCTCTCCCTCAAAAATAAATATACAAAAAAGTTTTTTTAATTCATACATAGCATCTCATACATCTCAGAAAAGTGCATCGGTTTAAAAATTGGGACAATTAACCGTCAACCCTGTTCATTATAATCGCCACCAGAGTCAGATTGAAAGTTCTCTTGGGCCCCTCGGACCTGCGAACTTTTCTTTCAGGCCACACCTGCGGCTTGACTCCAGTTTGGGTCCTTTTGGGATGGACGCATATCACCACCCTTCAGCCAGGGATAAGCCAAATCAGTCCCACCAAATTCTCTCTTCTGTGGCCTTGGACTGGACTCACACACACCGTCAGCTAATTGTTTTGTGTATATTTTTCCCAAACTATATCAGAGACTTTTCCGACCTGTACACATAGCATTTACTGCACTCAGTACTTTGAACAAAGTACTGTATGTAATGTACAAAATACAGAGTGATGTATTTTGAGAGGGGCTGATCAGGGAGAGTAAGAAAACTCGGCATCATTCTTGCCAGTATATTATAAAATACAACCTTAGAGTAAGAAGCTCATTCACCAAGAGGTGGCACTCGTGGTTTAATTTCCGGACAGATTACTGTGAAGGAAAAGCAGTAAATTCCCACGAATGCCTGATTTGGTTTCCCATCCTGGATTGCCTTTTCCACCAGCTTCCAACGTCCTCGCCTCCTTTGCCAGCCGCGTCTGCCTCTCACCTGAACAGTCGCTGCCTGAACACGTGCAGCTGCTTCTTTAATGAGGCTTCGCAGTTTTCACCTGTCCCCAGCTACCCCAGGAGTTAAACTGTGATTTAATATGTATGATCCACAAAGGAAAATAGTGAGAAGTGGGACTTTATTAAAGTTAAAAACTTCTGCTCTGCAAAAGACACTGTGAGGAGAATGAAAGACAAGTCACATACTAAAAGAAACCATTTTAAAACCTTACATTTGATAACTTGTTTCCAAAGAGCAAAAAGAGCTCTTAAAAGCCAACTAACCCAATTTTACAAAGACAAACATCTGTCTGAACAGCCACCACACCAAAGAAAATAATCCGAGGGAAAACAAGCATATGAAAATGTGTTCAACATTTGTAATTTTGGGAATTGCAAACTGAAACTGTAATGAGATACCAACATACCTGTATTAAAACAGCTAAAATAAAAACCAAACCATCCAAACAAACAAAAAAAAAACGCCTGACAACTCCAATGGCCGGAGCAACGGGAATTCTTATTCATTGTTGATGGAAATACAAAATGGCGCAGCCGCTTTGGAAGAGTGTGTGATCGGATCTTACAAAGCTAACCGCTGTCTTCACATACAATCCACCAACCACACTCCTGAGTATTAACACAACGGATTCGAAACTTAGGTGCACATCATACAAACGTGTGTAGCAGCCCTGTAATAATCAAAACCCGGAAGCTGTCAAGATGTCCTTCCACAGGTGAATGTGTAAACACACAGCAGTAAGTCCGTGCTGTGGAATATTATTCAGTAGCAAATATAAATATGTTATCAGGCCCCAGAAGACACACATGAATCTCAGATACAAACTGCCTTTAAACTGAAAGAAGCCAACATGAAGAGGTTACATACTATATGATTCCAATCATAAGACATTTTGGAAACTATGATGTTCAGATCAGTGGTGGCCAGTGGTTGGGTGTAGAGGGAGAATTAGCTGTGGGACAAATGGGGGGCTTAAAAGTTACACAGGCTATGTTACACAGGATTTTACATAGTCACTTAGAAGGCTGGGGGATCCCGGGGTGGAACACCAAATGTAACAACATAATCTATATTGCAGAAGTGTGAGACAATCTGACTAAAGAAAGGGTGAGAGGGTGGGAAATAGGCTGACCTAGGTAACTTCGTAGAGGAGTGGAACCTGTAAGATTAAATGCAGTAGGAACTGTCCATAAGCACTGTGCCCATTTAGTAATGTAGCTACTCATGGGATTAGGGGTTCGCAGTCTGACGCTACTACGCATATACATTAAAATCGAATGGTTCAGGGCTGCCTGGGTGGCTCAGTCGGTTAAGCATCCAACCCTTGGTTTCAGCTCAGGTCGTGATCTCACGGTGTCGTGAGTTCAAGCCCCAGGTCGGGCTCCGTGCACAGCGAGGAGCCTGCTTGGGATTCTCTGTGTCCCTCTCCTGTCTCTCTCTCTCAAAATAAATAAATAAATGAACTTAAAAACGTAAAAACAAATAAAAAAAGAGAATTGAACAATTCAGTAAGTCGGTGGTGGGTGGCAGGAACCAGGTTTCTCACTGTGGGAGTGGAAGTTTATAGGTACACAAGGAAGGAGGCTAGAATGAGCCATGGGATAATGGATTATGGGTGAACACTTCACTATGAACTCATGTTTCGCTTAATATGGATACAAATGGTTACATACAGAAATATTTGTAGGTGTTCAGTGTACATACACACTTCCTTACTCTGTGAGGTATTAGAGGTCATGACATTCAGTAACAATAAGCATACCTAGAGCCCAAATCTTGGCTTCCAATACTATTCTCCAGTGAAACGAGCCAGGATTCATTGGAGAAATGGATGCTTTTAGGACTGGGCAGGAAATATGCAAGATAAGCCTGAAGTACATTGTAGTGTCAAGTAAGGATCTGCCACACAAACGCGTGCAGAAGCGTGCACACACACACACACACACACACAATGATGGGGGTCTGTCCAAGGGACACAGGAGCCAACTAAGAGTTCTCAACTGCCAAAGCTGGCATACTTTAGTCAACAACATCAACAACGCTGTGTTTGAATATAATCTACGGTGTAAAGTAAATAAATCCCTAAGTCCATAATCGTATAAGCACATGCGTGCACACATAGGAGAGAAGAGACCAACCTCCTAAGCAGAAGAATTATAAATACCTCGTGCAGATACTCCACCCTCGAGGAAGAGAAATTTGACTTCCCACTCCTTAAGTGAGGGCTGAGCACGATGACTTCCTTCCAGAGAGCTCACTGTGGAGATGGTAAAAGAGTAAGTTCTCCGTGGAGAAACCTGACAGTACTACCAACAGCCAGGTGACTAAGATCAAGTCATACTGTCACTGCATAGCTTAGATAGGATGTGTGTGCCACCTTCATCCTATACATCCATCATCCAACCACGAGAAAAACATTAGAGAATGTCCCGCCACAATACCTGCACAGAACTGTTAAAGTCATCAAAAACAAAGTAAGTCTGAGAAACTGTCACAGCCGAGAGTAACTTAAGGAGATATGACAATAAATGGAAATGTGGTGACTTGAATGAGATCCTGGAGCAGAAAAGAGACTTTAGGTAAAAACCAAGGAAATCTGAGTAAAGTATGGACTTTAGTGAAAAATAAGGTTTTAGAATGTTTCTCTGTTTTTGAGAGAGACAGAGACAGCACGAGCAGGGAAGGGTCAGAGAGAGAGGGAGCTAGCTGTCAGCACAGAGCCCGATGTGGGGCTCGAACCCACGAACCGTGAGATCATCGTCACCTGAGCCGAAGTCAGATGCTTAACCTACTTTGAAAAACAATTTTTAATATTGGTTTGTGAATTATAACCAATGTACTATATTAATGTAAGGTGTTCTTAATACAGGAATGTATAGAATGTATGTGCTGATGTATGGATTTCTGTACTATCTTCACTGTTTTCTTGTAAGTCTAAAACTGTTTGATAATACAGTGAATTTAAGCAAAAGCCTAGATTATGTATAATGCATTGGTCCCAGTTTTATTGAGATACAATAAGTTTAAGATGTGCAACATGATGATTTGATACATGTATATTTCTATCTATACTCCTCAAATTGGTATTTTTCAAAATTAAGTATAAATAAGCATTCTTTCTGCTGCTGAACGGATAAAAGAAAATTAGGAACACCAAGTAAACTGACAGTCCATTGAGACGGAAAGGCCATTTGCAACTTTTTCCGTCTCTGGAGCAATTCCAACATCACCTGGCCGTCTCTAGGGAGCTCCTCTATATTGTAGCCAAGATTTAAACATTGCTCAGGTTTGGGTGATGAAGCCCTTTCTGGTTTCCAATATTTTATGATTTTATATGACTCTACTGATGATTTAGAATAGGTTTGAATTCTAGAATATCGAAGCCAAGGCAAATGTTTGAATTCATGCTTTGTATCCAAATACAAAGGAAAAGATCATATGCCATTCAAAGAAATTGTCTATTAAGTGGTGGTTTTCCTGAGAAGTTGCCTGCTAATGAAGAGAGTCGATTTTTAAGTCATTCATTGCAGGAAGACGCCATCAAATATTTATTGTATGAGTAACATCTGGATAATTACACATATGCAAAAATTACATGTTTATATTAGATTTTTCACTTATTATTCCTCGGCTTACAGAGAGATCTGAGCTAGCTCTTTGATAAAGAGGCTTGCTGCACTCTGCATGTGACTATTAGCCAATTTTAAGAAAATAAGGTTAATTTCATATGCTCTTTTGGTGCCCCAATTATTAAAGCAATTGCCACTTTCATAACCGGTACTCATAGATGTCAAGTATGAGAGGAAATAGAGTATCATAAACTTGATTACCAATAATTGAAACACCACACTTACTTTAGCAAGATAATTATTTCAGTTTTCAGTGGGACCATACTCTGACAATTGTGAGGTTTTTGCCTAGTCTCACCTTCTGCCACTAGGAAACACGTCCAGGCATATTTTAGAGGAGCAGATGGGCAGTAATGCGTGTTTCCTAACTAGATCACTCAAAATCTAAATGCTCGTTCACTTATTTATTTCCTTATTATACTTGGGTATTGTAGCTAGCTCTCTAAATTACCTTCCTTTAAGGCAACGCTTACCCACATTGTTTCGGTGGCTAGTAGGTAAACAATTGTTTCCTGACCCTCTCTAGCAACTGGTGTTGAGACTCTGTTGTACCTAACATACTTTGGAATGTATATTTCGCGACTTTTGGTAAATTGGTCCTCGGGTATCATAAGGAATGAAAGGAATACAATCTTAGCGCGAAAGGTGTCTTGGCGTGAAAATATCTTTCAATTGTGATTTATCCTTGTAAACAGGATATTTTGTCATTATGAGTGGTAAAATAATTTTATTCAAGTATCATGTCTAAATTAAAAGAAAGTTTTAGTAGAACCATTTGAATATGTCTGTGAACACTAGCTTGAGAAACACTGGCTTCTAATGTATGTTTTAAGGATCATAAAGTACACATCTCAATAAATAAATGGCTGTTGTTTGGACTGTGTCCAACACTAACTGTTATCAATATGAAGTTTGATGCAGTGAAACTGAATTTCTAAGGCCACGTTCCATTGATTCTGAGTCACACCTGCTATTAGATCATATTCTTAAGTAATCAGTACTTACCAGTAAAACATTACTAATACATTAGTAAGAGGATTGAGCCACTAATGCAATGTATAAATGCAGAGTAATTTTACTAAAATATATCATAACTTACTCATCCTATTTGTTAATATATGTGAATTTGGGGGTAATGTGTTAATTATAACAAAGGTGAAGAAGACACACTAAAATCTGTACCCTGTGCTTACATAACGGAGGCGCAAGTAGGCACACAGTGAAGGTGGCGATCCACCCACCGCGCAGACAACGGTGGCACCTTCCAAGCACCATGCACATAACACCTTTAAACCTCAGAAGCATCCTGTGAACTGTGGACACAACAACACTCCCCATTTTCATTGGACAGAAGGAGACAGCGATTCATGGACAAGGTCACTGGTCCAGGGTCAGAGCTGATACTTGGCAGAGGCAGGACTTGAGGTGGGCGGTCTGCTCCAGACTTCACGTTCCCACCTGGCAGCTGAAACTATGTTAGTTTCATTCTGCGTTAACGTATTTACCAAACAGAATTATCTGAACCAAATCAAATGTCACCAGCTTTGCACGTCAGGAGGCTTCTTTCCCTGATGTGTTTTAGGATGGTACTTGAGAGATTGTTATTAATTTGGCTTTCCTGTCTATAGACTGTACATTTGCATCTCTGCAAAATTAGCAATTAGTTCCTTGGCTTGGCTGAAAGCATTTTTACATAACTGCTAAGATAATAAACAACTCCTACTTTTCCATAAGCAGGGTTCTCTGTTGGAATGCAACAGCCACAGCAGGGCCAAAATGCTGAATGGCCAGTGCTCATCTAAGAAGCAGGACGGGCTGGTGAGACCCCCCCCCCCCCCGCACATCCTGCAGGGAGGCTCTGGGTGGCCGTTGTGCCCAAGCCCTGCACCCACCGGGACACAGGAGCCCCTTCCGCTGAGCGCCAGCCTGCTTGCCAGGCCGCGGGCCCATCACATGGGACACAAGCTGCACGTGAGTTGTTTTCATTACACGTGTTCCTGCGCTGAAGAGGCTGATAAGGCCCACATTTACTTACAGCGTGACTTCCTGGTTTCAGGCACTGGCTCAAAACTTCAGTCTTCAATACAGGTTAGGTTAAAAATTGTTCAGGGGCTCCCAGGTGGCTAGTTGGTTACGCATGTAACTCTTCATTTTCGCTCAGGTCATGATCTCCCAAGTTCGTGTGGGATCAAGCCCTGCATCTGGCTCTGTGCTGACAGTGTAGAGCTTGCTTGGGATTCTCTCTCTCTCCCTCTCTCTCTCTCTGCCCATCCTCTGCTTATGGGCATGCTCTTTCTTTCTCTCTGAAAGAAAGAAAGAAGAAAGAGAGGGAGGAAGGAAGGAAGGAAGGAAGGAAGGAAGGAAGGAAGGAAGCAGAAGAAAATAAAAAGAGAAAGAAAGAAAGAAAAAGAAATTTAAAAACAAACAAATCAAAATAAGTAAAAATTGTTCGTTAATGGTGTAGGACATGTAAAAAACAGGTATTTCTTCAGTGTTGTCATTACTAGAATGTTCACCTACAGCTCTCTTCAGTGAAACAGGAGGAAGAAGCAGAGGCTTTGGTGATGTTGAATGTGAGGACTAACTGGGATTTTCGAGATGCGTTTCTGGGTTGCTGCCCAGCACCGCTGCGAACTACAGCAAACCGCCTTTGTTTTCTAGATCCGTTCCTCTGGGAGGCGGCAGTCAGCGGCAAATGCGAATTCCATGATAGGACCAGGCTGGAAGGGAAGTCTACGACTAAATTCCCCCATACAGAAAGCAACGAGGGGTCTGGGTCTGGCTCACCAGTGTGCTGGGCGCACCGGTGGACACGCAGGAGTGTGGATCCATAAAGTTCAGTAGATGGCCCCTCAGTGCTAGCCTTTGAAGTGTTGATTCTGAATCAAAGGCAGTGGCCCAAAACCCTTCAAGGCGACCTAACAATTTGTACAGCACAGATTTATCCAAAGTTGACAAGATTGCCAAAAGAAAGACTGTTGAATTTGTTAAGACACCTAATTACGCATTTTACTGTCCAAATTTAGGTTCAGGGCTCTGAGAATGCACACAGTGGTCATGCGTGACTGTGTAGCTGTCATGCTACGAACCAGGTGGCACGGAACATCGCCAGTGTGAGCGAGACTGCAGAGATTAGAAGAGGCAAAAAGAAGAGAATGATAGGTCAAGGGCAGGCTTGAATCTGTATGTAATAAATCATGATTACCAAAGGTTTTTCAGTGACAAATAAAACTAAACATTTGGATATAGCAATTTCGATGCTACTGAAAAGTTGAATTTCTCCTGGAAGGGAAATGAAAACCCCCTAAGAAGTTGAAAGGGGATGAAATTTCTAACCTCAACCCCCGGGGAGAGGGGAGGAGTTCTCACCCAGCCGAGGAAGACGTCGGTCACCCCGAGTAAACGAGAGAGACAGCTCTTGATGCAATCACAAGAGGCGTTTATTGTAGGTCCAGCGCGCTGGGGCTCAACTCGTGTCCCACACAGGGGCGGAGAAGAGCCCTGAGCATTGGGCAGTCAGGGTTTTAAAGGGTTCTGGGGAGTGGGTGACCAGGGCTAACGGTTGCAATCTCGAGCCTGCAGGGAGTTTTTTTTGGAGTGGTGGACGGCGCGAGGGAACTCTTATCGGGGGC